>VWZP01002916.1:1391991-1434409 GCA_013396995.1 Dicaeum eximium | reverse complement strand
AAAAAAAAAAAAAAAAAAAGGGAGGGAAGAATGTGTCTTTTTGTCTCTCTAACACAAAAGTAATCTCCAAATTTACATGTCTTCCCAGGCAGGTTTTATTTACAGGAGAATCTTCTCAAACCTTTTGGCACAGAAGGCAAATTCTCTCAGAACATGATTAAACTAAACCTGAAAATTTCTGGTATTTCAGTAGAGCTTCCCAGGGCGACCACACTTTGTATGTGATGGCCCTGAAAATCTTGCCCCTCAGCAACATGTGGCACAGCCATGCAAAAGATGTGGCCACATGTTAGGATACCAATTGGTAGGGATGGAGTCCTTGCAAGGAAATATTGCTGCTCCCCACATGGCTCATTCTGAGCAAGTGTCCTCCTCTAGATAAAGGTCCTGGCTATAAAGATTCACATTTTCTTCTCGTGACAAATACTGTCAAGGTACCCATGTTATTTTGTGAGCTATCAGGTTATGCTACTTGGGAAACAAAGAGGTCAAGATTCGAATGCTGATATTAAAACAGTAAGAGCTAAACAACTTCTTGCTTGAATGTGCTGTGTTGTGGGCATACTATTCCAAAGAGCCTAAGAAACTAAGAGAGCAGCCCCAGGCAATGCTGCAAGGGGCACATGTGTTATTGCAGAGGTTTGAAAAAACAAAGCTGACAAGCAGACTTGCCTAAATTGGTTGGATTGGTGCTTGTTCAGAGTTGTCACTAATTCAATGCAGATTGTCTGTGTAATAGGAGTGCTTAATTTCAAAAGAAACAGGGTGGAAAAAGTGTGTGCAATCCTCAAGAGATTCTGATGGCAAAAGGCATGGTTGGAGCTGATTAGCCTGTTTACCCTGTCAGTTTTCACACACAGACAGGCAGTCTTGTGCATTTCCTCAAGCAGATTCTGGAGAAGGCTGAGGAAGAAAACGAAATCCAGCTTCAATTTCGTTTTTCACTCGCCCTTTTGTTTTAATCAGGAAAAATGCTTTAGCTGGAGATCTCTTATCAGACATGGGAAGAAATGGCTAATTTTTGGGACTATCATTGTAGCAGATCAGTAGATCCTGAACTTATTCCCTCACCTTTGCTTACAAGATTTATTAATCATTGGTAATAGTGAAAAACTCACTTGATTTGTCTTTCAAGTATTTAGTTCTGGACCACAAAGTGACTAATTTTTTCAATGTGTTTTAAGTTACTTACATCATTTACATTACCTATGTCTAGGTAATGAAAAAGATCTACCTAAGGTCTTTTTTCCTCTTTCATACTTGCAGAGTTTTTATTTAATGACAGGAATAGAAGTCTTCCTTTCTACATGGTTCCCTGTGCTCCCATGATTAGAAGTCACAGCCTAGCTTCTTCCATGGGCAGTCCTATGTTCTCTTCTCCAGTCTCAGATGTTTACATAAGTGTACTTTTATTATTGGTGTTCTTTAACTGAAAGATTTTTCTTTTCTTATTTTTATATCCCTATTTCTTTCTCCTGAGGATAAGAGCATCTCAAATGCAAGAAATCTTGAGTTTTGAATTTGGTTTAACTTATCACATGATTCCAGGGATCCAAAGGTGCTGTAAGGAGAACTGCATCGCCTCTGAGGGATTCCCACAATTTGATCTGATCTTCCTGAGGATACCTAGGAAAATTTTAGGAATACAATATCTACAGTCCTTAAGTGTGCTGGGTTTGGCTGGGGTAGAATTAATTTTCCTAACAGTGGCTGGTATGGGGCTGTGTTTCAGATTTTTGCTGAACACAGGGCTGATAATATAGAGATGTTCTTGTTATTGCTGAGAAGGGTTTACATTAGGCCAAGGCCTTTTATGTCTTTCATTCTGTTGTGCTGGTGAGGAGGGTTGGGAGGAAATACAGCTGGGAGAGGTGACCCTAATGACCAAAGGAATTTCCAGACCATGGGACATCATGCTCATCATTTGTAAAATGAGGGGAAGAAGGAGGAAGGGGGGGGCAGGGGGGATGACATTCAGAGAGAAGGTGTTTGTCTTCCCAAGTCACTGTTACTTGTGATGGGGCCCCTGCTCTCCTGGAGGTGGCTGAGCACCTGCCTGGCCTTTGGGAGCAGTGATTTCATCCCTTATTTTGCTTTGCTTATGTGGCAGTTTTTGTTTTCTCTGTTGAACTGTCTTCATCTTAACCCACAAGTTCTCTAACTTTTACCTTCCCAATTCTTTCCCTGATCCTGCTGGTGGGGGAGTGAGCTAATGCCTATGTGGTACTTGGCTGCTGGCTGGGGTAAAACCATGACATTAGGATGAGTAAAAAACCATGTCCATTTCTCATTCTGTTTATAATTGGTAAATAGTGGTAGAGAAATTACATCAGTAGGGTACAATGTCACCAAATTTCAGACATTGAAAGTTTAGGTGTCAGGTCCAAGCTATTTTAATAAGTTTCAATTCTAAGTTACAGAGATGGGTACCTTCAGACAGCAGTTTTTACCTACTCTTGGGACATTTCTTTCATTCTCTCATTGCATCTAACTGGGCCCAAGGAATGAAAACTTTGCATTAAACAAAACATAAATGAAGAATTTGGAATGATAGAAAAAAAACCATCAATAGGAAGATACAGCAGACCAAAGAATGAAGCCTGTTAGCTAGGAGATCTTCAGGCCTTTCACAAAAGCAAAAGAGAATGGCAGAGCAAGCACAAAACCAGTAGGCTAAAAGAACACCCAGTTCTGATTACAGTAGAATGTTCTGGCACAGTAAAAAGGATTGGTAGATGGCATAAATAAAATCTACTCCTGCAGGAAGGGCCTTTCATCCCTGTTTCAGATTTCTTCCAACTCAAATGGAAGTGCAGTAAAACTGAAAACTTGGACAGATGTATCTTTTTAATGACAGTTTATTTTACATACTTGCTACAGGTTAAAGAACAGGATTTTTTTTTCAAAACAAATTAGTCCAAGACAATTTTGGTGCCTTGAACTGATAGTTTAGAACCAATTGGCAGCTACAGATTTCTTGTTGCCTGTGTAATGTATAAGCACACTTTCAGAATGGTATTTACTTAAGCATAAAAAGTATCCTTTCTAGAAATAACATTGTTATGCAAATAGTGCCATGCCCAAGTTTTCAAAATAATGATGCAATAAATTGTATGAGTTAATTATGTCAGTGATAATACTTGGGAAATCTCTCATTTCTGAGCAAAGAAGCTTAGGGCTACATCTGTAGCATGGGGATACTCTCATAGCACAATAGGGGAACCCCCATGACCACCTTGGAGGGAACTCCAAAATTTTGATTTGTAGATGCCTGTTTGCACCAAAACCCCCCAGTGTTGTTGTCTGCATCCTAGAGACTGGATTGTAGGACTATTTATGCGCCTCTGAGAGTGACACAAAGCCACTTTCATTGTAGGGAAATACCTACCCTGAGTATAACCAACATGCAGGCATTGTCAGCTAGTTGGTAGAAACAACTGCAGCTATGGGAGAGTCATCAATTCTTTCTAGTGTCTTGGCAGCAGACTAGGGGCTGCAGGGAAGATTGTTTTTCACTCTGGGTCATTTTGTTGGTCTCTGCAATTATGACTGGTAAAAGCAATGTGGGCAGTGGTTCCACTCAAGCTCTTCTAGAACAGGCATTTCCAAGTTCTGGTCACAGGCCACCACTTAGTCTGCTGTGCCAGATGATGGTGCAGCAACAGCACAAACATGGAATAAAGTAACTTGTAAAGCAGTAGTTCCAAAAGATCATTTTGCAAGCCATTTTATAAGAATAGGGGAACAATGTATAATTCGTTATGCTTACTTTTTTTAATAGGTCACAGAAGAAGAAAGGAACAGACAAAATCCAGACAGGAATGCATGCATGCATGCTGAAATTCCACTGCACCTGTAATTACAGCCTAGTGTATCATATAGGTTTGAAAGAAGTATGTTTTCTAAATTCTGATTGAAAAGTTACTTTGGACTTATAAAAGCAATAAGGGCAAAGACACACAGTCTGGTTCACAGCTAGCTAGTTTAAGGATGTGCCAAATGATTTCTGATCATCTTTTCCAGGACAAAGCAAATTCTGAGCATCTACAAATGTGTACCTCTAGCTATTCTGGGAAATTAAGAGTAAAAGAGAAAAATGCAACTAACTGATGTTGGAGTTCAGACTTCTCAGGCTTCAGGTGGCTGTACCTCATGTTAGGATTTTCATACATCTCCTTTCCATTTTAGGTATCAATGTCTTCTTTGGTTTAAATTCTTAATTGTTTTGTCCCAACATCTTTGTTCGAGATCTGAGACACTGGAACCAAATTATTTTTAGTTATATACCTCTATTGATCAGCTAACTATACTAGGCAGTTTTGCTAAATAAGCTGCACAGTTTCCTATGAAATAGTCTTGTGTGGAATATATCTGTGCTGCACATCGAATTAGAAATGCCCAGACTAGCAGTTTGTTCAGTTTTGTTCAGTATCCTCAAAAGGTACAGAAGATGCTGACACATGATGTTCAAATACTTTCCCATAGGCAGAGGATGGCAGTTGTCTCAGTATTCCCAGTATGACACACATTTATAATTCCCTTACATCATTCCTCCAAAGCTTCCACACAGCTCTGCTGACAGGTAACGAGGCTCTTTGAATATGATCTTTTGCATTTCAGTATTATCACTGCTTTCTAATAACCAAAAATGGGGGATAGCAAGTACAGGGAATTTTTAATCACATTCCAAAACATTTAGAAAATAATCTTGTCAGAAACTTCAGCCTGCAACTGCAGATGCCTTCAATTTTCTGATCACCTAGGGTTTCAGACACAAGTGTAACTGATGTTTTCTCAACTGAGAACAAAAGTACTTAGCAGTCTTGTGACTTTATTTTGTTAATATAATGTAATCGGGTTTTTCAGAGCCTCTTTCTTTTCACTATGCTTTTCAAATACATAAGAAGGGACCATAATTTGGATATTTCAGAAGCCTGTAAGCTTGAGATAACAACCAAAGCAAGCCCAGCTGGTGTGAAAGAGTACACACACACTTTACACTCTGATATGTAATCACAAAAGGTTTGGGACCTCAGTTAATACAGCCTGACCCACCCATGATACTGATTTATCTGTGGCCCATGAACCCAGCATACCTGTCTGCTGCTTTGGTCTTCATCTGACAGTTTTGGACAGTTTTGGTGGGGCTACTGAGGCCATGCCTAATTCAACCATTTTTCTTGAACACCTGATGTAGTACAAAACAGATAAGATTAAAAGGGGAGGAAGTTAGAGCTGGTCTTTCCAGCCCAGTAACTCAGTTGTTTGCCCATGCAGAGCTCCCACTGAGGTCTGTACTCAAAGGCAGTGGGAAGTCTGAAGGCACTGTCTCACAGCCAAACAAGATATTGCCTTTTTGGCACTTAGTGGAAAGTGAAAAGATAACTGCCTAGTGGCACTTAGTGGAAAGTGGAAATCATGCCTCTGTTTGAGACAGAGACTTTCACTGGGCTCCTGTGGGTGTTAGTAATGCAGTTCTGTCCCAAATAAATGTTGAGGTGGTGAGCTGCTTTTTCTTTCAAAATAACTTGTCGTGACATGTTTTCATTGCATATTCTTCCTCTTTAAGCAATGAACATTGCTGCCATTGAAGGCACATGCAATCCATAAACTAAAGATTTGTGGGAGGAGCATTTCTGAAATGTCACCTCCCTTCTACAGATACTGTGTCTGTAATAAAATCTAATATGAATCTGGACTTTTTAAGATGCTACAATGTTATCAAACTCTTCAGAAGGCTTGATAGGGTCTGAAACATGTTTATCTGTCTGGCAAGGGTCTGAAGCTTCTAGAACTGTAAGATTCAGTCCAAACAATCCCATTTTCTGAAAACTGTTCTTTTTCTAAGGAAAAAATAATTTACAATCACTTCCTAGAGAGGGAGAAAAAGTAAGGGCAAATGTACTGTCTTCCAAGAGCAACATAGATATTGCTGGTGTCCTGGACACAGCAGTCCAAAGGAGCACTGAACTCTATTACTGAAGAGATGTGTATCTTTTAATTGTCTCAAGCAGTTTATGTGCAGTTTAATAGGATCAGTATTAGCAGCATTAGCACTGATACTTAAATGGGAGCTCTGATCCAGCCTTAAGCCCTGTGAGTCCTGAAGACAATACTTATTACAGCAACATAAGTATCATCTTCAATGCCATTAAAATTAAATACGAGTACACATCAATTTCAGTGTCAGGAGGCATACTGTAAAGATCAACAATAATTCTAGCTGCAGATCTCTCTGGAAGCCCATAAAACTTGAATACCACACTATGAGCTATACAGAATTTAGAGCTGTTTGAGTAGTGCTTACAGATATGGAATGCTGTTATTCTGTCTTTTACTTTTATAGACCATTCCTGCAATTTAGCAATTTGTTATAGTGGAGTGAATCTCATCATTGTACACAAATGAGAATCCTTGAAAATTCTTTAACGCTGTTATTTGTGATCTGAACCCAGGTACCTCAGATATCTCTGTGTCATGTGAATGTTTTGAAATCAGTTGTGAAATTGTGCAGTTCTATGAGTACTGAAAAAATCAGAACTGGTGTAGATGAACTGAAATGCTAACATGACCAAAGATTGAGATTAACTGGCAGGTCCTGATTATTTTGTACCACTCCAGTGGTACAAGCAAATAGTAAGTCAGTGCTGTCTGTTGTGCTGTGACTGGTCAATAACTTCTTTATAACTTCAGGCTATCACAAAGTAGATGAAGAGTATTCATTAATTTGGCTGAAACATTTAAAATTATACTTTCTTGCCTTCATCCAGCTTTGAAGAAAACATATCAACTGCATCCTGAATATAATAAAACTAACAGAGTTTCCAGTTCTGAACCAATAATTCTTTTAATAAAAGGTCTGGCAATAGTTCCTGACTAAAAGTGGTACTCAAAGTGTGCACTTAGGCTCATTAAGGGAATAATGCTGTGGGAGAATGAGTTGCTGCAAGTCAGCTGGTTTGCAGGAGGTGCCTGTGCTCTGTCTTTTTGTAAACCCTTCTGAATCTGAGCCCTCAAATCTTTCATACAAAAGTTTCCACCGTTCAGGGCCTTCCAGGAATTGCTCCTTCAATATTCCAACAGGGCCTCCAGCACAGGTCATCCCCAGCAGAGGATCTCTGGATGAGCCCATTGTTCTGCCCCCCTTCTTTCCTTAAGAACAGCATTCATTCTCATGCTGGGGAATGCAAACAGAAAGACCTGGCCCTGACAGCATTTACAGTTTAATTTCCCTAACTGTGTGTTCTTTTGCATCAGCTGTTTTATCTGTTGATACTTAGGTGTAAGATGAATTACTAAGAAGGTTATGTTTACACAAGGTCACTAATTCAGCCATACTTCAGCTTTTGCAGGTGGGACTGCTAAAAAAGGAACATCTTCACAAATGAAATGGACTTGAACGTTATGTGCTTCCTAAAGGCATCAGTGGCAAGCCTCATTAGGCTACAGGAATGAAGGAAAGTTAAACCTGTGGGTTAAGAAAGGCTCTGGAAGATCTGTGGATACTAGTGAGGATCTTGGTGAACTTAGGAATGATGTTACTGGAGCAGGAAGATGGGATGCCACAGATTTGAAGCAGGAGAACAGTGCTTGCGACAAATGTGTAAGTCCCTGGGGTGATTGCTATTTTAGAGTGGACCCATAAGGTGAAGTACAGCAGGTTTGGAATGGGAAAGGCTTCAAAAGATAAGATAATGATTAAGGACATCTTTGAAAGAAATATGAAAAATTTACTGTAGAGACTTCATATAGACAAAGGCAGAGTCTGGGGACACTCGCAGAGGACTAGAGAGTTTAGGTTTGATTAAGTCACTTAGCTCTGGCTAAGTGACTTTATTTTTCAGGCAACCTATGGACA
This sequence comes from Dicaeum eximium, assembly GCA_013396995.1. Taxonomy (NCBI): domain Eukaryota; kingdom Metazoa; phylum Chordata; class Aves; order Passeriformes; family Dicaeidae; genus Dicaeum; species Dicaeum eximium. The sequence continues at coordinate 1,426,551 of VWZP01002916.1, read as the reverse complement.
GGAAACAGAAAGGTTCTGGATTACCAGGAGCTTGCCATCACCATGTTGTGAGCAATGTATCAGTTTAAAGCTGGAGACATACTCATTGACTGTTCTCTCTTCTGTTTCCATTTAAGTGATTTGCTACGCTCCCACCACAATGTAATCCAGTAATTCAGCCCAGAAAGCAAAAAACACAACACAAATGTCTTTGATATCGGTTCCAAGGCAGTGTTTAGATGTGGAAGGACCCCCAATGTGGTCAGGATTAACCCAGATTGCCAGAATTGTCATTCTTCAGTGAAGATCTGAAAGGAGCTGGTGGCAAACCCCGTTGTAATTCAGAACACCTTTGCCCACAGGTACTCCTTGATACTGGTTGCACTGTTTGTTTTGTCATAGGTATGTTTTTTCAAGTATCTTTTTTTATTTGTCTTTCAGTTGTTAGTAACCAGTATTGTTTCTAATGAGAAGACAGGAAAAACACCTCAAAGGCTTTTGGTGGGCTGGAAAGCTGAAGATGGAAGATTCTTCTTTCATGTGTCTTATCAATATCTTTGTGCTGTAATAGGACTTGCTTGGCTCTTTGTCACAGCCAGGACATGCGAGCACTAACACAGTGCCAGGAGATCTCTGCAGGTGCTTTCTGCAGACACAGACCACCTCTACCACCAGCCTGGATTCCAAGAGGATTCAGAGTACTTATGCATGATGTGAGAAAAATATCCCTTGCCTACAGGGAAGACTTGGGCAAATCCCTTCTCAAGGAGAGTCCATTAACCTCAATGAACTCATTGTTTTCATGAATAGCCCTCTATCATGTAAGAGGTGGTGATTAGGGAATTAATCTTTTACACATGCAAATATGACAAATGTCTGCAAGATCATGTAAATAAACAGCATTTATTTATCTCTTTTCCATCAACCCATTAATTCACCCTTTTATATATTAATGAAGGGTCAATGCATGTATTAACAAAGAGGAAAACCTCAGTGAAGTTTTCTAAGGCAGTCACATTCTTGGACTAAGGATCACTGAAACAATTTCCTGACCAACAGTCTCCAAACTACCCCACAAAGCTACATCCTTCTGGAGTTCTAATGAGTAAATGTTTATTCATCCATTTCTAATGTTACACACAGTGTAACTCCACTTGCTGTAATGTCATATCATGGGAAACGACAAAAGCTCTTTCTAAGGACCTGAAAGCAGATTTCCCTAAGCACATCTTACAGCAGCTAAGCAAATTAAATTCATAATATTCATGCTGATACTAGGTGAAATTAAAAGTATTTTACCATATTCTAGAGGCAGAGATTCAACTTTTGCTGCAGATGTTAGTTTATTACCAAAAGTGTATGTGTCACTGATGGGAGGTTTAACAAGGCTCGTAAATGAGAAGTGCAAGTTGTGTTCTATACAGGGTTTTGCTCATCAGAGAGGTTTGACATCTCTGCTGATGTCAGCTGCCATGGTAGACCCTTGTCGTTTGTGCAGAAAAACAACACCTCATTACAAAGGATATAATTTTTTCCATTCTCTTTTAATCTCACTTCACACTCACAGTCTAACCGAACGGCACTTTTTTCAAAATATGCTGAATTGTGCTGATTTGGGATCATACATCAATGCAACTAGAACAAGGTTGAAACTAACAGCTAAAATATTTTCATACATAATCAGAGAAGTAACATGAAACCTGGGAAGGAACCTTCTGAACAGGAAAGGATGTCTAGTGCCACTTTTACAGTGAGTGAAATGGCACTGGCATAATATAATATGTTGGTCCAGTTTATACATTTTTAAATCCTTGGAATGTAGATCTCTGCAAAACAATGGCTTTTCTTTATTTAGCTTAGGTAAAAACAATTTTTGTTCTCTGAGTGTTGTCCATTGAGAACATAGAAGACAGAAGTTAACATCAGTGAAGATGATGTAAGGGAATTTTGCCAAGTTTATTGAGTTTGCAGGGTTGTCAACCTGCAAGTGGACAATAACTCACTTCTAATGGTATGTCTTAAAAATCTTTTCCAGTCTGGGGTAAGGATATCTCCTTGAAGGCTGACTTCCTTAGCAGAAATTCTGTGACCATGATTCTGCATATTCTGCATTAAGATTTTCAGTACTAGTACTGAAGTCACACTGTGAAACTAAACATTGCAGGAAGTCATTCAGGTTGTTAACACTGAAGGATGGAGATAAGTATTTTTTCCAGTTTGAGGGAATTTATATCGTACAAGAAAACATTAAAAGGAAATCCAGCTGTTAGAGCCCCCTAAGCAAGTTCACTCTACTTATTAGGAAAATTGATTACTTCATTTCAACTGCTTCTCATTTAATTATGAAAGGTGGTCCAGTCTGCAAATCAGCAACTGTAGAGCTGTGGTCACCAGTCATGGAGCAGCAGAGTGGGTGTTAGTGCATGTTGTAATGCTGTTGTGCTGAGCTCACAGCAAGGGGGACAGGACAGAGACAGCATGTTTGAGGATGATGGCTGCATGAAAAGATGAGCTGTACTTCCCAAATTATATATGAAGAAGATTAAAAAAGAGAATTATATTTTCCTTCATCATGGATGACAGGTTTTAGTGATTCCAGTTGCAGCTTTAAACAAGGGAAACAGCTGGTCTTTTTTCAGCTGAGCTGGAAGTATCTTCAGTATCATCTTGTCCTTCCTGTCTAAGTATTCCCCTGTATGCACAGCTGTCCTGGCTGATCCTATTTCCCCTTCCAGTCATCTTCTCCTTAAGTAGTGCTGGGGCAGCTAAAGCAATGGTACAAGCAGAGTAATTTGGACTGTGACCTGAACCATGAGCATTCACAACTTAAGGGCTCTGGGCTTCCCCTGGTTAGTGCTTGCTTTTGGCTCATAGATAAACCTCACCCTATATATCTGCACACCGGGAAGTAGCAGCAAAAGTTAAAGGTTATAGAGAGATAGAAGAAAAACAGATATCTGAAGGAGAATCAAGAATAGGAGAGTGAAAATATTGAATAGGGCTGAACTGTGGCAAAGGGTACAGAGTAAATATTTGAGGCAGACCAGGGAGATGTAAATATAGGTAGATGCTTTTCTGCTGCTCTCCCTGGATCCTGACAGCAGCACAGGATGATTTCAGCCATCCACAAAAGCCTCCCTTCCAGCCACTCCAATTATCACTTGCTGCTGCTGCTGTGTGTGAACCATGGAGTGAGAAGGGTGCTCTGGCTAGCATGTGACCATCCTTCATTCCAGTTCACAGTGCCAGTCACATGCATCAGTCTGAACCAGCAACACTCTAGACCTCAAGGAAAAAAGCATGAGTCAGAAAAAAGAAAGAGAAAAAAATTCTGAGCACAGTGGAGGAAGATAATAGCTGACATATTGCTTGCAGAAAGGATATAAAGCAGGGACAAAGCTCAAATACGTCTGCAAAATGGGACAATCTACTCAAACATTTTCTGCTGAAGTCATGCTTAAAATTAGTGAAGATGAGCATTTTCTTTTTTTTTTAATCAAACTTGAGCATTACTGAAAGACACAATAAGGCCTAAGAGCTCATTATTTGTGGGACACTGCCTTTTCATACAGGTGATTGAGTCTTGCAGGTATCTACACCTGAGATGTGGCTGAGTTTCCTTTATGAGAGGGAGAAGTCCAATATTTGAATATTAAGAGTTGTGAAGAAGAGAACTAGATGTGGCAGCTTAGGAGTACCAAGGTCTTACACTCTTCCATGAATCAATTCTTATTGTCTTAATGTCATCTGCATTAAAATTTGTAAAACTGTTGTGCTGTGTATGGCATGGACAGCTGTGTATATTGTACTGACATAAAAAATGTCAGTCAGTTGATGCTCTCTCCTGTTGTGGCTGTGCCAATTTATGTCATTATGGTTGGTGTCTCTGTTATGAAAGAAAAAATAGCGTCCAGAAAATTGGAATAGTATTCCAGTGGGGGAAAAAAATATTACTGCTTAAAAAAATAGATTAAATATTAAATGGCCATTTTATTCTCCCAGCATATAATATATGAGTCTATGAGTACCTTTTCTGCAAATAAATTTTTTGTTCTTCGTATCATCAGGTCTATTTCATTTATTCTACACTTGGCTGTTAACTAAGTGGTAGATAAAGTTGATTTAGATAAAGTTGATTGACTGAACTGAATCAGGTACCTCTAAAACCCCCAAAAATATCTATGCTTTTTCCTTTGATAGTGAAATTTGTACACTACTAAAAGACATTCCTCTGAGTTGAAGTATGTTAAAGAAGTTTGAGAAATTAAAAGTTTGGAGTTTTTTTTCAGTTAGAATATAAAACTTTAAAAAAATGCTTCTTCTAATAACCTGAATTCCCTTTTCACTGAGGATGTTTTATAGAATTCTGGCAGTGCAGAGTGGTTTTATGTTGGATTCAATTTATGTCTACTTGAAAGACAAGCACCACTCTGCTTAAATGTGGATGCGAATCTTATCCAATACATGTGTTTATTTTGAATTATGAACTTACAAATTAATCTGGTGAGAAGTGGTCATGCCTCAATGACTTCATAGTTTCTCTGTATGTCTATTATTTCTATATGTGAACTACAGGCACTGGTCATCTATCAATATACCACCAAGCAAAGTGATGCTAAAACACAGAATAAAAATAATTGAAACTATCACAAAGACCTTCCATAATAGTTGAACACACAGTCCTAAAAGGAAAACTCCTAATTTCACTGTAGTTTTTTATGAAAAACTGTAACATATCCAAGATCCCTTTGAGTCCAAGGGAGTTTCTGCTTTTGTTTCAACTCTTTCAAGCAACCCATTAAGAATGTCATGTTTTGCTCAAAAAATGTGTCTTGCTCTTTGAGTCTAGTTTAATGGTCTTCATTCAATGATGTATTAGCAGAATTTCACATTTTTTGTTCTATCATCTTGTTAATAAAACACTAAGTAGCTTATCAATAGATAAATATTCTAATTGATTTCAGATAGGATTTTTGGGTTTACAATTAGTTAGTGAAATTCACATTTTAAATTCTAACAAGTTCCAAAATTAAGGTTGGTAGTTTTTGGTTTTTTTTCCCTGCAGCAGCTGATAGAGTAATGGTATGGGTGAGAAAAATAGCAATAAAATTGTTTGTGTTTACATGACTCAGTGTGACAATATTCGTGTTTACAATTCAGCAAAGTTGAGAAAATGCCTCTCTCCTGACCCTGACACAGCACATTGGCAGCTTTAGTATAAAATATGCATTCTTGAGCCTGCAGGTGATTCTCACTGTGGAAGACCTTGTATTCACAACTACCCAGTAAAACCTGAGAATTGTTAAAATGGAGGATAAAATATAACTTCAGAAGAATATTCAAAGGAAGCCACTCTAAAGTCAAAATCCTCAAAATCAAAACTAGATTTAAGTTTTTGAAGTGAGGCAATTCACCTCAAATAGGAGCAAATAAAAGATACTTTAAAAGCGTAGGATTAAAAAGTAGACATAAAAGAACAGTGATACTCTCTTTTCAAGTAATAGAACAAACTATATTATGAGCAGCATTTTGAAGTGTACATCAAACCGATTTTCTCCTCTTTATCCTTTTTAATCTCCACCAGATGCAGTTTCTTTAAATTCAAGTTTTACATTCCTAGCCATAACTTGTCTGAACACACGGAGAGAGCATTGAGAGACATTAGTGGCATTCTTTTTCTCTTTCTTTCTCTGTCATTCTATTTGTTACAGCTGCTGAAGGCTTATCTTCTTAAGACGCTCAGTTTTATAGATTTGGTTTGCTTTATTTTATCCATGTTTTTAGGCTCCAAACAATTCCATGCCATTCTTCCATAGAATTTTTGCAGTGAAAAAGATGCATAGACGCACAGAGGTACATACTTATATAAAAACATATGTAAATAAATGTGTGTATGTATATATATGCATGTATATAAATGATCTCAAAGAAAATCTGACATGATTGTTACTGGTATGGTAGAAAAAAGCTTTGCAATTATATTTTAAAGCTTAATTGACAGAACATAGCATGATTGAAATCTCAGAATGGAAGCGCTGCAGGAGGAAGGAAGGGTTTTCATTAAGACACACCAATATTCAGTATATTCAGTAGCACTTTTTCTCAGTTGATCCCTCAGGGTCATAATTTTCTCAGGAATGATGAAATACAGTTTCCTTTCCCACAAACATTTTAATCTTTTTTTTTTTTTCTTTCTGAAGAGATTGCCAGTAATGAGTTTCTCCTTTATTCTTTCCCTCTTCTCTCTTATACCTCAATTAATTGTGGATACAGATGGATTTACCATTTTCACTGTTTCTTCTAATTAGAAGTACATATACGTGAAGCAAACTAAACTAGGTGTTTGTTTGCATTTTTTTCCTGTACAGGAAATACCATGACTAACATCCTGCAGTAGCTGAGTCTCTAGAATAGTTTGTATCTATTAAGGCAGCATGATATGTTTTAATGGTGTTTAACAGAATCTGCACAATTTCAGCCAATCTGTCTGCTGACCTTGTGCTGTAAACATGGACTATATTACAAATGTCACAAAAGGCAGCAAAAATTATTTAATTTTTCTTCCTGGAGGTAAAAAGCTGACTGCTTGTTATTTATTTTGGACCTGTTTAGCTGGGTGGACAAGAATAATTGCATTTTGAGACATTGTTAAATCCACAAGACATCAAAGGTGCAATGCACATAATGCTGGAAACAGCTCTGAGTGAGGAAACCCTAGGATAAATGGTACAAAATAAACCCCTCATACATTTGGTTAATCAACTCTATTCCCCTTTCCCCCTCATCTTTCAAATTCACAGGCAAATGACATTTGCCTTTCCCCAGCATGCACCTCTCCTTTAAACCAGGGAGTTTGCCTGGGGCCATACCTATATATCTGATCCATGCATAATGAAGCATGAAGCTGCCAATTGTAGGGAGCGTCTGCTGTGTCAGAGACTGATAGGCATTTCATTTGCTGAACTCCCAAGGGCCCTCACGCTTCTCAGGTTTCATGTAGTATTTATTTTAGGCACTCACATTTCTCATCTGTGAACTTCACACCATATGTAAAATGAGTAACACAAGCTCTGCGTGAAAAAGCTCTCCAGGTAGTTTTAAATGTAACTTGGTGGACTGAGGACATTAGGGCCTTGAAAAATAGGCTTGCATGGGAAATGAAGGAATATTAAGCTTTGTTCATACAACAGCTGTCTGAGTCCTTCACTGAATAAGAATGGTCTTATTCTAATAAAATCACTGCTCTACACTTCTACCACACAAATTGTTTTGTAGTGCGCACTGTGTAGATCTACATTTTTCACAAGTTATTGCTACTCTGCTGTACTGTCTACAAGGAAATGTTCATTTGCTGTTTCTAAAGTGCACTTTTGTTAGGTCTGAGGCTCAGAGTCAGCCTGAGCTCATATGCCATGCAGCTTTGAAATCTGAAGGCTGAATAAAAATCCTGAAAAGATTGCTTTAGTTCTCAAAATCTGACCATACAGAATTGCTGAGGCAAATGTATGTCTCTTGTTTATTTTTGCTGGTAGGGATCTAGAAAATATTTCATATGAAAAGCTCTCTTATAGCATAACAATGAAGGAGAATAATAGAGAGGGATAAAAGAAATGCCTATCCTCCATTGGTGTCTTTTCTGAATAGGTGTTTCTAAGCATAACAAAACCTTTGGCATTTGCTTCTCGGTTTGTAGGTGAGGGGATTATGACAACCTTATGAAAAATCCTCACGTAACTGTTCATAGGGGACACACTCTCTGGACTTGCAGCCGAATGATGTAGACTAGACAGTAAAACTGACGTTCAGAAAACAAATCTGTTTGACTGCTTGGCAGTTCAAGCTTGTTTCTGGGAGGAGACAAATACTATGCTCTTGATCAGGAATATTGAAATATGCATGTGGTATGAAGCATTTCACTATTTCACTATTTCACTGGTTGTGATGGCAGATTACTCTTGTAGAATTCAATGTGCACACAGGCACATGCTGTGCTGAAGGAGCAGACTCTGCCAGTCCGAAGTGCTGCAATGGAGCAATGTCAATTTAAAACAGAAGCATTGTTACCCTGCATTTCCATCTTTATCTGAACACTCTGCTTTCATGAGTGCTCAGTGTCCAAACTTCCTTTGGCAATCAGCTTTCTCTATTTTGTCCTTTATTGAAGGTAATTCTGGGAGTTTTATCCTTTAAAAAAATAAACAAACAAAAAAGCTCCACCAAAAAATAAAAAAGAAACAACTTCAGAGCCCTTTTTTTGTGAGCTTTATAAGTCATGTACAATCTGTAATAGGCAATGTTGTGAATGAGACAGTTCACTACTATTAAGCTAATGAAATACAAAGTGTAAGTGTTTTCATTATGCCAGCAGCAATTCTTTCTTATATTTCATTGCAATACTTATTCCGTAGTATGCTTTACAGTAGGAAATTCTATTGAAATTTTTTTCTTCTTATTGAATTTGAGCTGTAAAAAGACATTGCAGAATTCTACTTCATGTATATATAATCTTCACAACAAAGTGAGTGAATAGAGTTGCCTGCATGGAATTGGGGTATTACAATAATGAATGCAATCATGTTGTGAAAGGCTTTTTATATTGTTCAGACTCACATGAGAGTGCAGCAAGATTTGTTTGGCAAGTAACATTTTGGTATTCTCTGGCTTTCAAATTCCTAATCACAATTTCACCTTAATGTAAAGGTTTTATTTTTAAAACATCATTTGCGTTCGCCTATGTACATGTGCAAAATGTGTGTTGGTTTTTTTAAAAAATGTGTACAGTTAATTAGCATGGCTGAAATCAAGCAGATGTTATTGACGGGAGAAAAATCGTGCAATGGCGAATTCAGCTCCAGATGCTATAGCAAAGCTGCTCTTAAGTTGCTTTACATGGCACAACTACACGTACGTGCAGGTACCCTTGTTTGTGTACATACATAGTACATGGATAAAAACAGGTACTGCATGTGTGTTTGGAATTGTGTCCACGCACATTTCTTTTCTCTAACTGCTACGTTCAAAAGGGAGCGCAAGGCGAGAGGAGGAAGGGCGCAGACATCTCCTGATTCATGTGTCATCTCCGACGCAGCTCACTGCATTGCAGGTCTTCTGCTGCCAGTGGAACTGAACCATGATGAGGAGGGACCACCCTCTAATGGAGAAAAATAGTATTTCGGTTTTGGGCCTCATTTGAATATTGGCTTTCAGCTTTGCCTTTGTAGCACGGCTGCAGCGTGACGCAGTGAAGCAGAGACCACACAGCACCTCAGCACAGAAGGGGCAATTTACAGACAGCTGGCCCAAAATGTGTCAGCTGCTTTCCATTCAGATTCCTCCCATTACTTTAATCCTGCGGCAGAGAACCTCATCTCTGAGTTTAGTTTTCAGTCAGTTTGTGTTTTGTGAGTGTCAACAAATATTTTAGACGTGTAAATCCTGCTGGCATAAATGGACATTTCCCTTCTGAATCTCACCAAGAAAAGCAGTGTTCTTGGTTGAGAGAATTCCGAGTTCAGCAGTGGTAGGTGAGCGGTCTATTTATTTTTGAAGCTTATGTGCATTTCAGATTAGTTTTGCGGATGAAAAGAAAGACAATTCATCATTGAAAGCTGACTTAAGCATCATGCATGGAAAAGCTCAGCTCCACAAATAGAAACCTCCAAATTAAACAAATATTTCCTTCAACAGTTCGAAAAGTAAATTTCCACAAGTAATCTGTTTGTTCACTGTTTGGTTTTGGTTTTTTGTGAGTTTTTTCCTCAGTTGATATATTAATTTAGAAATACCTGTTCATGCAGTTCAGAGGGATATACAACAGGAAATACCCAAACAATCTGTCAGAGAAGCCACATGATTGTTACACTGTATGCACATATGATCTCCTGAATTTTTGCTACTGTTAGGTGTTCTTTTCATGAACACTGAAAGTACTTAGCCAATAGAACTAATTCACTTATATTCAAACCACTACAAGTCTATAAGCATATGTGTATTATCTTTTTTGTTAAGGTTAACCTTAAAAGGTTATAAGCTACACTTTCCAGTCAGTGGGAAAATTCAAAATTCATACCTGCAAGAGTCTGTAGAGCTTGTAATGAAAGATAATAGTCAAATGAAATTAATGAAAGCATTGTTATCCAGTTTGTAAGAGGTAATTACATTTCACCTCTCTAAAATCAGCTGTTTGCTTCAAGAGCAATTGAAAACCAAAATCCAAAACTGCTGTGTGTTACTGTAACATATTATTGACAGCAGAGCTTGGAAAATTCTTTAGTATTTTATTATTTCTTTTCATTTTAAATTATGAAAGTAAATACATCTATATGTATAGATACACATAGACACACATATATAAACAGACACGTATGTGACCTTCTTGAGCATTTTTATGAATGGGTTATAGGGGAAATGATACCAGTATATAGCAAAGAAGATTGTTTATGCACTCCGCTGTGCAGGAAGCACTCATCTGATGTCAAATATAGCAGCATACAATATTTCCTCTTTTTTTACCACTTCTTTGTCCAGGTGGTATATGTGTATAATATTCTTTGCAGTCAGAAGTTTGCATGGATTGCAATTGGGAGGAGGGAAACCTGGGGGAAAAGTCCGGGCCTGTATGTGTAAGAAAAGCCAGCTGTAATCTGATTCAAAATTTCTGCTTTCTGTTCTTAAATTTGTGAAGTATTCTAGGATGATAAAACATACTATGTAAACAAAATATATTTAAATTCTCATCTGAATGTCTCAACCATGTAGAAATAATTGAGAAGAGACCATAAAGAAAAGAGGAGAGAACAGTCTGAACAATACACTTTCACAAATCCAGGGCTGCAATAAATAATATATAATATTTGATTCATTCAGCTGAATCAATCTCTGAAACAGCACTTACTTTTTTTATTCCATTGACTCAGAAAGTTGGTAAAAAGGGTCACCTTACAGAAGTGAGGTTGTGGAGTTAACCAACTCAGACCCATGCAGCTTTACATTTCAGCTATTACTTTTCTGGTTAATAACTTGCATGGCTTTTATCCAGAACTAATTTGGTGTGGATGGAGGTGTCAGTACCTGCGCTAATACACTAATACATATTCAGGTTGTAACACACTGGTCTATAGTGCTCTGCAGTCAGTCTTCCTACTGCCACTACTTGATCTGAAAACTACTCTGGTATCTATAAAATGGAACTCCTAGAGCTCCTAAAGCATTGGACTTTTGGATTATTTTTCCCATTTTTGCCAGGAAAGCAGAGAGTGTTGTGCCTTGCAATCCCAGCATACTAGAAATCAGTGACAAAAATGCAGTATGAAGATTTACATTGTGAGATTCATTTCCAAATTTAGGAGAGGTACATCATAAAGACATTGACTGATGAGATTTTGGATGATGTCTGCCTCCATCATATTTATGTGAACCCCAAATGGAAGTTGGTTTTCTAAAGACCCACCTCTGGTTACAGTAATTTTTAGATTTCCCTACAATTCTCAGATAACTGATACCCATCTTTAGAAGGTGGAATCATTCCTTTGAAAGCATGTCTCTCTTCCTTTACCACAGTGGGAGCATGAATAATAAATTTGTCTTAAATACCTAATTTTCTGGTGTCTGAAGTAGGATGAGATCCACATTACACAACCAGATTAGCATTTAGACCCAGGTTAATCACACAGAAGCTAGGTACAAAGCAGAGCAAATGGGGAACTCTATGCTAAAACTTTTATATATGGGCAACAGCCTTAACTTCATGTGTCGTCATGGCAGTTTAAAACAATGTTAATCAAATAACAACCTCAGAGAGCTATTGTGTGTTTTCACGGACCTGACATTAAAAATGGCTTTGAGAGGTTATAGGTAAAGAGTTTGTAGGCATGTAAATGAAAATTTGTTGGGTGGTAGTGTGTTGCTCACTTTACAGTCCATATTCTACTTTCTTTGTCAATTTCTTTCTTTATTAAAACAATTTTGAATTGAAAAAATGGAAAGAAGTAAAGAAGTTACAAAGAGAGGGAAGAGAGGGAAAGAGGAAATGGAAAGAGGGGAAGAGAGAAATAAAAGAAGGAAGGAAGGAAGGAAGGAAGGAAGGAAGGAAGGAAGGAAGGAAGGAAGGAAGGAAGGAAGGAAGGAAGGAAGGGAAGGAAGGAAGGAAGGGAAGGAAAGAAGGAAGGGGTGGAGGAGAGAAAAAATATTTTATCTGGAGCACAACTTTTTCACATCTCCATTAGTGTTCTCCCAGCCTTTTCCAAGTCGAGGTATCCTTTCCTTCCTCTGAAATGTTGCTATGGGGTGCAAAACTACTTACCTCTCTTGGTTCCTTTGGAGTCTTGTGCATTTACTTTGAGATATTTAGGCATTGTCAGAAAATCTCTGTTTGATTTACACACAGTGGGTTAAATCTGGAAGCAGTAACATCACACAGTCCTCCTGGCCTCCAAGCAACTGCAAGGGTGTAGCTGTCAGCAGTTTGGATATTCCATTTCAGTTTAGCAGAGCACAGCTCATTTAATCATTCTAAGATTTGGAATCAGTTATCCATGCTCTTACTTACTTGAGCTATCATACTAAAGCCCTAAAGGTGCTTTATCACCCAATTAATTAGGAAGGAAAACATAAGCAAGTTGTCTAATCAATTCCACATTCTTCTTTTTCACCTGTCAATAATGGACTACTCAGCTCCTCATTTTGAACCAGCACAACATCAACTTATTACAGGAGAAAAGATTAATCTGAGAGAAATACTGCACATGTTCACTGGGAAAACTTCCAAAGACCCACTACAGGTAATTCTCTTGTCTTCTTTTAAAGGACTTTGGGGTACAGAGGACTTTGCATATGACAAGGTTTGGGACAAGGTAGTCAGAACATCCCAGGGATGCAGATTAAAAAGTTCAGAATCTGCTGTTCTGAAAGCACCTGGAAAAAAGGTTCCAGGGCTCATTCACAAAGCTGCATCTCCTGGTTTGCCACAGCTTCCTTGACACAGCATCATTGTTTGCTACCCCTCTGTACAGTTCTTAGCTTCACAGTCAGTGGGAGGACACGCAGCTGGATGTCACTGCTCATCAAAAGCTTGTGTCTGTCTCTGCTCTTTTGCTCAAGGAGCACTGTTATTACTCAGCCATAATTATTTTATTTAAAAGCAGTTCCAGCTCTATCCAGGAGTTCACAGTATTGTGCATATACACACAAACCATTACGGTAGGCAAACCATGTTTCTCTATTCACTTTTACCTCACATTGTCCTTCCCCTGCCTAGTCTTGAGTTGTACCACCATGGTTTTATTTTGATTTAGCTTTTCAGAAATCCATATGAAAGACTGAAAAATATTGTAAAAACAGGCTTTTTTCTCATTTATACAATATTTAGAGGCAGATATTATTCACACAGGCCCTAGAGCAAACAATTCCAGCTCAACCACCAAAAGGAAAAACTAACTTGAATGTGATGTGGTGGTCAATAATGTCATATTACTATGCTTTTCTCCACACACTAATACATCAATATACAAAATGTAAAACAGTGTTAGTACCCCAGAAGCTCTTGTACAGTTTCTAACTACAGGCATATTTTTCATATGTTATCACTCAGCATAAATCTGGGGGTAAAAGGCCAAAAATGCCTTCCTATTTCATTGCTGTACTGAAACACCACAAAGTCTCTACTCTTAAAAGTCTGTCAGGTATGAATGAGGGTCAGAGGAATACAAAACTCTTACACATGAGGTTAGGAAAAGTAGATCCTTTAGCAGGAGAAATATTGCAGCACAGACTGTGCAACACCAAACAGAGAAAAACCACAGCCAGGGAGTGATGGTCGTGCAGCTCTACTAAAGGCTTCTATGAGGTGGTGCCAGCAATGAAATTGCCTGTAGTGGAAGTAAAAGACAAAAATAAAAAAAGAATAATGGGTTTATCCTGAGAAAAATCATGGTGGTTGCTTGTCTGTTGGGAAGAGGACAGAGAGACTTGTTGATAACAATTTTTGGTGAACAGTAGCCTTTGTAGAAACATAATTTGGGAATAATTTGCCTTTAACCAAACAACCTTTAGAAAACATAAAACTGAAGTATTTAAATACAAAGGGAAGAAGGGATGAAAAAAATGGGCAAATGTTCTTGGGTTTCTTTTCTTGGGTTTCTGGGAAAAGCTCTTTTCCTGCAAAGCTCTGTTTTCCTTTTGTTGGTATCCTGAAATGAAGTAGCACTTTTCAGCAATTTGTGCTTTATTCAGAGATAAAATTTGAGTTAATTTTGAAGCAGTAGCTCAAAAAAAGTCACTTTTTAATGTGCAAGCCATATGCTGAAGTACCTAGCTCACCAAACATTTTTAGGCAAAAGTTCTGCAGGTTATGTTATATACAGTATTTGTGCAGGCCTTGTATTTTCAAGAACATGCAATTGCCAGCATTTATATCCAAACGATTACATGGCTGTACATGTTCCATAAAGCAAAAGTTGTGCACCTAAAAACAAAAAAAAGCAACTTTTGGAAGTGTAAAATATGTGATTAATTTTAGACAAAATTTCAGAAGTAATTATTTGTTATTTTGTCTGTGTACATGGTCACACCCCTCCAGGCTCCACCTCCTCACGGCTACTGTGACAAAAATTAATGTTGTCCTTTCTGAAACTAGACATCGATGTATGTGGGGGAAAAAAGGAAATGTAGCATTGATTTGGAGTGATTTAGTCTCAAATAAGCCATATGACAGACAGAATGGGCTGATATTCTTTTCAAAAGCAGCCATAAGGCAAAAAACCCAGCCCAAAATAAACAGAAAACTCATATTGGAAGAAATAATAATAATAAAATGAGAAACTCATTTTAATGGTGTGAGAAGTGTGTATGGTTGATTGTGTATTGAAGGCCTATCTATCTATTTCCAGCCTTGAATACAAAGACTTAAAATTAAAGCAGGAAAGAGAAATAATGTTCATCCTTTGTTATTGCGATGTCCCTGAAGCCTTAGAAAATCCATATCACTTTAAAATATTAAAACAAATTCTTTTTAAAAAGCAGATATACAAAATTACTATAACATTTGGTTTCTAACTTATTTTCTTCAAATACTGAACACCTTATAACTGTTTTACCTGATTAATACAAATACAGTGTCCTTAGTGACCACAAACAAGAAAAGTGGGCTTTTGTAAATCAGTGCACACCATTCCCAGATAAGGGTGACATCCTAATGCCAATATTTCCTGCTAGATGCTCTGACAATTGGCTATTTCAAGCACCTTTGTATTGTTACCATTTGTTGCCTATCCAGTGAAGTCCATATTTGTTTTTGCTGGCATTTTGTTCTGTCCCCTTCACAGATTGGGAGCCATCAGTCACTCTGAAGTGTTCCACGTTTGCTTATTCACTCCTCTCTCCTTATATTCTGCTGTCTTTGGTGCTCTCTCCTCCTCTCTCAGGTCTGTCTAGTCATCATTTATTTTGTGCCATCAATTTCATGGCTGCTTTTTAATTTTAAGGGCTACTCTGTCATTCAGAGGGATTTTATGTCATTTACAGTAGGGTAAATAGTGATCCAAGCTGAAGATCAGCAGAGTCTAATTTGCCCCACTACACAGGTATAGAGCATGTTAAACTAAACTGTGCAGCACTCAGGAGTTAACAGGGTCCAGTATGCCCACTCCATTTAATTCCTTTTACTTTTTACTTTTGCTTCTTTCTTTTACCTTCCTGACTGTTTAATAATTTATTTTTTTGCTAAAAAGGAACATTTTGTAGCAGTCCTTATTTTGATTTGGCCATTCATCCAATATATCTGGAACACACCACAAAAAAATATAGAATCTTTAAAATAACCCTGAAACCAACAGTAAAGGTACAACAGGATTTTCACCTTATATACAGCTCCCTCCTCCACTCTGTGGAGCCACCTGGGCAGTGAAAACTGTAGTTCAGAATCTGCTTCTGTTATCAGAGCAGTGGGGGTGTGATGGGTTTTGTGTTCATAAATCTGTAGGATTCAATACATCAGAATAATTCTGCTTATAATGGGTATTGTCATGATACAACTCTAATTTCCATGAAATTAAACAACATGAAAACTAAGAGGTAAATTAGACTAAAGTAAGTTACAAGATCATTTCTCTTCAAGAACATTTTATCCTTAGAATCAAATGGCCTTGTGGGAGAGTAAGGGGCAAAATGTAACCTTCAAAAACAAAAGGTAGATGTTTAATGTATTTTGGTTATTTTTTAGAAACTGGTCTGCAAGAGGCTTGACCTATTCTGTTGTGATCTTCCTGGTTTCCTTTGGTACATTCCAGACACATTCCCTGCTCAGCCTCTCTTTTGTTTTCAGTAAAGCAGAGCTACCCTTTCTCTTTTCCAAATAATTTTTTTTTTGTACTGGTCTGGACAAATTATATGATTAATAAAGAACTTCAAAATAATGTTGACCTCCCTACAAATAAATTGACTGTATTATTAACATTTCAGTCCTTTCTAGGCTTGTGCTTTTGATCTCTTTTTGTAAACAGCCAAAAAGAATGCATTTGAAGTCTTATTCAGTTTGAATGTGTTGCCATAATCAACCTTACACTCTATTATTACTTGGAAAGTTTTGACTGATCTAAGTGTGTAATCAGCTATTGATTCATGTTTAATAACAGCCATATCGGGACAGCAGTCAAAGCTTTATTATTTTGCATTTTTTGCCCTTAAATCACTTGCATTAATCATGTTTGATGACTGAATATTCAATACTCATGACTTTCCTTTCCTTTCTCCTGTCCACCTCCTTCATTTTCCACTTCTATAACTTCTTTGATCTTTTATTGTCAAGTCTAGAGACAGACTAAAAATCAAATAAGTCTTGTTTTGCCTTATTCATTTAAATGTCAAAGGATCAAACTGTCAGTATGTGCTGCACAGTCCCTAATACAGTAAAAATAGGAGATATGCTGCACAAAGACAAGGAAAAGAAGAGGAACAATCACTCCTGTATCAGTGGAATACTATATCTCTGCTTTCTACTCAATCTCACTATTCCATTAAACTCTATTGATTAAATTGAATATATAAGTAAATTGAACCCTGATTCTTCAGATTTAAATTAAGTCTAGGACCCAAGGTTAGAAAAAATAATGTTCAAAAGTCCACATCTCTGGAAGTGGGATGCTTCTCTGTGTGACTATTTGCTCCTTCTTCATCCCAAGATGAAAAATGAAAAAGATATCTATTTGCTTTTCCACAGGATACAAAATTGGATGAAAATATCACAAGAATTTTTTCATTTTCCTTGCTATTCTTAGTGCTTCCAATATTGAGTTTACAATAGTAAGACACAAACTTTTCTAAAATAGTAAGTTTTGCCTCTGTATTCATTCCAAAGAATTCCAAAGACAGGGAACACAAGGGTTAATACTTACTCTGTTATACTTTGACTTAAGTCATACTAGAGTTCTAGGGAGCAATCTGCCCATTTTCAGAATTAGAATTTGAAGAAGCTACAGAAAAGAGACTTCTATGCCTGAAATTATTCACCTGTCCCTAGATTCTGCCTTTTTATTAAGAGTTTTCTTCCCTTTAATTTGAATGCCAGTAGTCTCAGGGGTCCTGCCAACCTCACTTTTGGTTCCCTTACTCTGTACTGGTGCTGAGCTGGAGAGTTGCATCACTGCTGTGGATGCAGCCATGTCAGAACTCCTTGACTTTTTTCTCCTTTTTTCTTGGGTGAGGCATACCTACAACAACATTTTGCACTGCTCCCTGAGCCTGTTCTACCAGGTGCTGGCCACTCTTCTCAATGAAAGTCATAAAGATTGTCTAAAGTAGAAGCTCTCTTACAAACTCAACACATTCAGTCCAGGGGTAAACACTGGGAAACCCCCAATGTTTAATAACAGTAGAATCTGGTAAATACTCTTTAAAATAATTAATCCACTATACATTTTGTTTAAGGAATGTAGAAAGTTCAATATTAATTCACCAAATATTAATGTCACTATCTTATATAAAATCACAAGAGCCTGAGATGGCAACTCACTTGATGAGGGGCCTTTTAAAGAAATATTTCTCCCTGTTAAACTCTTATTCCAGCTGCCTTCTCAATACATCTTAAATACTTGAAGACAGTTAATTATGAGAAAAATGAAGATTGCATGAAGGAAGATCACTTTAGTATAGTGTTAAAAAAATTACTATTTTCATTGTTTGCCCTCCTGAAAGTAAATATCTCAATTACAGCACTTTAGAACAATGATTATTTCACTGAAATAAGGAAAGATAAAATATTATCTCCTCATTGGTTACTGTCAGTATTTATTGTGGAATACAAATAATGTACAGTGAAGACAAATGACCTGTTTGAGAAACCTTTTGGTTCTTTTTCTCCTCTTAGGACGATTTCTCTAATTGGAAAGAAAAAAAAAAACAGTCTTGTCATGGAAATTATCCAGTCAATGAGGCTGGAGATGGAAAGAAACCCTTGCACTACAGAATCTCTCTGCAAAGAATGAACTTGTCTGTGCAAAGACATATTAGAAATAGGTGCACAGGTATATACCCAACTCTTTACTGATAACACCCTTGTTACAGAAGGGAAAGGTCAATAATGTATTACATCATCTATGAGATATATTCATCTACAAAAACTAGAAATCGAGCTATGACTGGATTTTTAATTCAGTCAGAATGAAGGTCCACTTGAGTGTTCTTGAACCTAAAAGAAGAATCTTCTGTTGCCAAGATTCATAAAGGCAAAAGAAAACCAAAATGCACTCTTAGAGAAGAAAGTTATTAGCAATTATCTCAGAAAGTTATTAGCAAGTTAGCTCAGCTAAGGGGATGCTACCAAGCTCCCTCCATTGGTCATTGGTGTTATTTTACTGTATTTGAAATGAGTATACATAAATGAGATAAGGTTGTAAAGTAAAATGTAATGATGATAACATGAGAGCTAATACATCTTACAATAAATTGTTGGAAGTGTGACAATCATGGAAATGTTTTCCTCCTTAAGAGAAGATGAGATGATTGGCTTGAAAGACCCTCATCTTCTAAATCCCTACAAGTACTCTTTGAGCTTCAAGAACAAAAAACCTTTGTGAAGGGATAGTTGCCCTCAATACAACCTGAGACAAATGCTGAGCTCAGTAGATGTGAAGGGTGAGATGACAGACAATGTGCTCCCTTTTGTGACTCAAGCAAAGTAACCTCAAAGCTACAAGGCACCAACTTTCCCTGGAATTTTGACTTCTTCCTAACTTCACAGCTAAGCATTGCACAAGCAAATTGACCAGTACTTCAACATCATGACATTCTTATTTCAGCCCACTTCTTATTTCAGAGTGTCTGATGAGAGTACAACAGCTTGAATGATTTAAGGTTAGGAAACAGAATCCTAATTCTAATCAAAGTTGGTCAGGATCTTCTGGAGATCTGATAACCTTAAAGTGACTTGTTGACTATCCTTGAGAGGTAAACAGAGGGATCCTAAGCCCTAAATCACTCTCAGAACCATCCTAAACATTGTCAAATCTTACTCTCAACTACAGATATCACCACTGCCAGCGCTCATCTCCAGCCTGAATAGGAGTCTGGATTCATCACCACTACTTTTACCATCAGTCTGAGCCCTGATGATGGTCACTGGAAGAACAGGAGCTGTAAAAGAACTCTCACTGTCATTGTTCTTGGCGTGCTTTCTCCATGACTGTGAGCATCCGGACTGAATTCCAGCACTGCTCTCACCTAAACCCTAAGTCCATGGTGAAGGTATCTATTCAAAGCCTTAAAGAAAGTTGAGACCATGGTGGTTATGAACACTAACTCTATTTTTCACTCTGCAAATTCTGACAGGTGTGATGGTTAAGTGGACCAGTGAAGCTTGTACTTCTCAAACCCTATAAGCTTGTGCAGGGCCCTCAATAAAGGGCCATAAGGAAGAGGATAAGTCTCATAATGAAACTGGCTTCCTAATCCATTGAAGTCTGCAATATATGCCAAAATAAAAGCTCCCAAGTGAATTAGAGAATCAAGTTGCAGTCATAAGACCCTTAACCACTCTCACAGTTCATATAAATGCCCATGCCTATGACAAAACTGACTTCCTACATGACTGCAGTCCTTGCAAGTCTCACTAGTAAGCTGGAAAACACAGGTTTTTCAAGCCCTTTTTTTCCCCCTAACCCTATCCTTACTATAATGGTAATTAGAGCCAGGAAATAAATCCCTGTGCTAAATGAGATCCTATTATTTCAATCCTATTAACACTATGGCCTCTTCCTAGCCCTGTAGGCACTTTTGAATCCAGAAGTAATCATGGCTCTGAATGTGTGCATTCTCAAATTCTAACCCTAACAACACCCCTGAATTCTAACCCTAATTAAACTTAACTTCAATTATTGAAGTACCAGTTGTATCTTAAAAGAGAACATGAGTCATTGGACCTTTACCTAATTCTGTGGGCCTTTCAGTGACTTAATAAAATGGAATTTTGAAGGTTTATTCCCAAGTCATTCCCCAAACTCACACTCTATTCCAGCCTCTACTTACAGCCTGCAGTTAATGAAATATATGGTACTCTTTTCTGTGCACAGCATTCCCTTTTCCTAACTTCTAGCTCTGCAATAATGAGCCAATTTTTTGAAGCTTTATATTCCAAAATTCTAGACAAAATTGCAGCCCTAGCTCTAAAGTTAATTGTAGCAGAGTGACCAGTTCCTACTAGTTTTACTAAGCCATAACACCATATCTAATCCAAANGGGGGGGGGGGGGGAAGAGGAATAGAAAAAGAGAAAACTACCAAAAAAGAAAGAAAGTTAGTAAAAAAAGCAGAAACAAAAAGCAGCTTTGATCCTCATTAACTGTCACTCACTCCCTTTCTCCAAGGCCTGTAAAAGTTAACAATAGATTACAGGAAACCAGAAGTTTTTGGAAGTTCTGAGTACCTATTTCTGTCTGGTTCTTGGGCCTTAGAGAACCCAATAATGAATTAGATAATTAGAGGTTGTATTCCCAAACTCTAGTTTAACCTGGAAACTTTTTATTATAATAACTAGTCTCTACACAAAAAGACAATCTGATTAATTTTTAGCACCATCTCCCTGTCTAACTCCTGGAACCTCAAAAAATCCAGCTCCAGGTTTGGTCTCAAATCAGTAGAGACCAGACCCTTAATCCCCAGCTTTAGTTATCACCAAAAGACCAATCTATGGAATAAAGAATAATGAAAAGGCATCGGCCTAACCCAAGCAAAGAATCAAGTATTAAGGTGACCTCTTGGTATTTCCCTAGATGTCATCTTGATTTGAAATATTCCTTCTCTAAATGTAATTAGAAGTAGAGCTGAGACACATTCCAACCTTAGATACAAATACAGGGGAGCAGAAATGTTGCTGATACCACTTTGTTTTCCACTTTTCCTGTCTTTATAACATGAAACAACCAGCATGTGTGACACTGTTCAGTTTATAGCATGAGAGTCTTTGGAAATTTTTGATAGTGAAAAGGTTCTAGAAGACTGTGTAGGGTGAAGGGAGCTAAAACAAGTATGGCATTTTTTATACTGGCTAATGATAGAATCAGTCTAGTTTAAAATATTTTCAGAACTACAAAATTGGGATTTTTTTAGAAGGAACTAAACTGTTCATTACAATATTGGAGATAGAAATAAACTAAGCTTTGCTTAATATAGACAAGTGGAGGACCAAAACTCAGTAGTAATTTCCACAGTTAAATTATAACAGCATTATGAAATAAGTTTTTGTGGTACATCCAAGGGGAAAGATCTCCTTCTTTTCCTTGTCCCCTAACAGTGTAATTGCAGCATCCATTTTCAGATGTAATGCTCTGTTCACAAGCAGGTAGAAGGAAACCATATTTTCCTTGATTTTATACTCTTTCCCTAAGTATCTATTCCTGACCACTACATTAAACAGATTTAATAATCCCTGGTGTCTGAGGCAGAAAAAAACCCATGCAATAATAACCCAAGGCCAGACCCTCAGCCACTGTTAGTCTGCAGATCCACTAAAGTCAGTTCATAACCTGAGGCTATGGGTTCTCAGTGTTCTCAATGCACGCTGAGAATTGCAGGATCTAGTCTATTATTGTACAGGTTTTGAAGATTTCCTGATTATTTTAAAAATAATTCACAAATCCTTATCCCTGCACATGTATTCTGTGTCTAATTGATGCACAAGCTCAGAGGATCATTTGCCTCATGCTGTAGCTGACACATAATTTCTCAAACAGAGATTACTATTAGTCATCTCTCTTCCGTGCTTTGCACAGGTCACTAAAGTAGCATCAATCTATCCTAAAATAAATTTTAATCTGATCACAGCTACAGTGGTGTAAATGATTGAGTTCAGTGGAAAATCATCTGTAAAACAGATTTACTAAACTCTTCCTTTTCCTTTGTTCTTTCTTTATTTGCGGTAAAAAAAATAGAGCAACCTACTTTTGAAATAAAAGACAACAGTTCATAAAAATAATATTGTGTATTGTAGCTTGGTTGTTGAAGGATTGTAATTAAAGAGGTGCAAAGAAAAAAACTGTCAAAATTATGAATATTTAAATATCTCAGAGAATTTACACACTGCAAATTAAATGTCATGACACATTAACAGTAATATGTTAAAAATATATATATAGGCTCTATTTTAGCAGTATACAATCTGAGTCATATACATACCCTCCACAATGTAGGAGAGAATATTTGCAAATATCAGCAGTACATCTGTGGGATCCAGGAAACAGGACTTAGTTCCCTATGCAGATTATGATTTCTTGAAGAAATTTGGGACTGCATTATCAAAACAACTCTATTTTCACCACAGCAAGGCTGTTTATTTTCAGGATTATTCAAAGTCCAATGCTTTTTCTCTTTCTATTCCTTTCTTGTATTATTTACTGATGAGCTTGGAGAGGGCTATACATTCTGTAAGCTTAGCTCTGTAAAAGTAATTTATTTTGATGCACTAGTTGATTTTCAAAACATGTCAGTCACTCATCTCACACTTCCTTATTAGTTAGGAGGAGGTATTACTGCTTCCTTCACTTTTCACAGCAATCTCTTTCAGAAATAACTGTTTATTGCTTTGTGCAATGTATCAGTCAGAGCACAATGCCCATCTACAGTTGCAGGTGTAACATACCTGGGAGCTCAATGTCATTTTGCTGCTGCTGCAGCCAACAGGGTGACACGGAGTGCAGCCACACTCTCCCTTTCTGCTGCCCTCCAGAAGACAGCAAACCCTGCAGGCTGCCATCAGGAAATCATTCCAAACTGCACAACTGAATTACCTGGGAGAATATTAGGTGGCCTCACTCCAAACACAGCGGGTGACTGCTTTACCACCTCAACACCTCCACATTGCAGACTAGGAGTAATGAACAGCACCAGGAAACCCATACATTGTACATGTATAGAGAAACATGAAAGTTTACCTTATGTAAAAGAGGCTCTGTAATGCATTGCTACTGACCTTGTGCTGGTTTAGGCTGGGATAGAGGTAATTTACTTCACTGTAGCTGGTATGGAGCAGTGTTTTAGACTTGTGCTGAAAAAGGTGTTGATAATTCAGGGATGTTTTTGTTATTGCTGAGCAGAGCTTGCACAGTCAAGATTTTTTCTATTCTTCATACAGCCTTCCCAGCAGAGAGGCTGAGGGTGCACAACACAACCAGGAGAGACCACAGGATATTCCATACAGTGACACAAAGGATGTTCCATACAGTGTGATGTCATGCTGAACATATAAAGCCAGCTGAAAACCTGCCTGCCTCTGGAAAGGGATGAAATTTCATGTTTTCCTTTTGCTTGTGCATTCAGCTTTTGCTTTACCTATTAAACTGTCTTTACCTCAACCAACAGGTTCCCTCATCTCAGTGGTAGCTGCATCCAAAATGCTGTGTTCAATCCTGGTCTAAACAGAGACAGAATAATAAAAGGTAGTATAGGGAAGGGCAGCAAGGATGATTGAACCTGTGGAAAAAAACTCATAGCATGCATAAAAAGAAAGAGATAGTTTCTTTTAGCTAGGATGGAATAGAAGGGGACATGAAAAAAATTATGCATCTTATTATTTTTATTAGTGACATTTGTGATATTATTTTGTTGTTATTTTTAATTACTATGACATTTGGTGTATCTCATGAGATAATAAGATGATGTGGTCTCTTTGCTGAATAATACTGAAACCCAGATGCCGTTCAGTCAAAGAGTAAGTGATCTTTATGGTAAGAATATCCTGTATTTGGACATGAAATATCAGGGTTTACATAAGCTGCTTTCAGACATGAAATTTGTACCTTTTATGGACCTGGGAGGGACTCTGGCACCAGGTGATTCCTGACTGCCTGCTCCTTTTCTGAGCTCTGCAGCCATAAATCAATGCCATGTAAAAGTGTTGGATATACAAGGAAACTCCTCTCAAGATATCTTCCAATGCAGAACTGTCTGTTGCCCTGGAGAAGCAGGGGGAAAATAGGGAGAATACAGCATAAGTTTAAGCATAAGTCTGATGTGGAATTTCTGGTATGAATTAAAGATTACAGAAGTTACTGTAACATTGTATTTGTGATTTTTTTCAGAGAATCGCTTGAGACAAACACATTGTTTGTCTCCTTCAGAATTAAAAATCTGATTTTTTTTTCATGTAAGGGATAATAATCTCCTTAAATGAATTTTTCTTCATCTTTGGAACTTATCTGCAACCTGTTTCTAAAATCTTCATTCTTATGATGCCTCACTCCTAGCTAACTAGTTTCTCTACATATCCTGTTGTATTCCCAAATATCATTTCCTTTTTAAAAGGCCTCCTCTTTTTCCCCTAGTTCTCAACAAGAATTTCCAGATTCTTACTTATAAACATTGTCTCTGGCTAGTTTCTTTTTTTTTTTCTTGCAGAAATATCTTGCAACCTTATTTTCTTCATATCTTTCAAATGTTATTTCCTCTGTTGCTAAGTCTGTCTGCCCCCCACAGTTATTTTTATGGCATATATCCTAGATGTGTATCCCCATTTTTTTTCCCATTTATTGTTTCTCCTGTACAATTCTGTAGCTCTGTGTAGAGCAGCTACAACCTCTGGGAAGATGAGGGAAATTGATAGTGGCAATTGACAGATGGCCTCTTTTTCTATCTGATAATGATGCTAAAATTGCAATGAAATCTTAGAATTGTCATAAAAAATTGCCACTCTCCAACAGCATGAAAATTAAATCTCAACCAGGTTTAACTAAACGGTAAAATTATAAATCTCTCCAAATATCTCTACAAACAAGAAACAAGTAAAAAATACACGTGCTAAACAACTAACGCCAACTTTTGGTTTTGCCTGGAAAATCTTCAGGATAGGAAAAAGAGGGGGCTACAAAGTGGCACAGATTGTGAACTATGGGCTGTAGATAGAGCTTGACAGATGTCCAGTGTTTGACAGGCCTCTAGCATTCAAATTACTCTCAGATTAGCCAGCACATCTCCAGTAATAAAAGAAAGTAATGATTTCAGCTCTCTTATTTATTCATTTTACACTGAGTCTGAAAGCCATAAAACACTGCACTGATGGATGTAAATTGTCTCAGACAATTAGCTCCCATTGTGCAAAAGCAAATTTGAAGTCTCTCCAGTTTAATAAGCAAGATGCCTTGGATTGCATTTCAAATATTAGGGAAGTAAACAAAAAGAGAAAAAAGGCTTATAGTGGGCAGACAGATGTGTAATGTCCAGGGTGTGACTAGAAAGCACTGTTAGGAATATAAATCTGCAACAGAGCCACTTCAGCTGCTCAAATGCATATTTGCCAATCCTTTGTGTATTATTGAGTAATAATCTGTCCTTAAAATTATTATTCTCTATAGCATTTCTTGGTTTGATTGCTAGGTCTAGACAGAGTCATGATGTTTACCATTCCTCCACCAGTTACTCAGTCTCTTCAGTCAGAAAATCTCTCTGCAGTGTCTGTCAGATTTTTCAGTAAAAAGCTCCCCCAAAAGACTTCTACCAATGATCAGTCAGCAAAGTCATTCAAAACAGTTCAGAAATTTTTCCTCTTATGGTGCCAGAGACAAGTCAGTCTAGACGCTTTCAACCTGTATTGTGATATTTCCCAAGGTCTATTTTTTTTACAGCTTTAAAATTTGCTGGGAATGCACCATGGATTTGAAGCAAAAGAATGCACTGTAGACTTTAACCAAAAGTTCAAGACCTAGCAAAGTGGATGGAAATTCTTACATGTAATTGATTATTAATTCCATCTTGCCTTGCTGAAATTTATTTCTCTTGTTTGTCCTGATAGATTTGCATTTGGAGGAGCATTGAGCCCTGATCATTCAGAAACAAATTTGAAGGAAGTGTGGGAAGTGATAGCTTAATTCCAGTCAGCTCCAAATTCAAGACATCCTTTATCCTTATGGACATTAAAAATTCTCGGTTACATTCATATAAATGAAAATATGACAGATGCAGAGCAAATGAAAGGAATCCCATAAGCATCAGAATTATCACCTCTTTGCTGGACTTGGGCAACTCTTGACACGTGTGCCCAGCATGCCAGAATGATGCTGTTGGAGCATCTAGCACAATCTCCTGTGCTGCATATCCAGTCACAGCAGCTCAACAGATCCTCCTTCAGTTGTTTCAGGGCTGTCTGTCTTGTTCCATTGTTTTGGCTTTGAAGTTATGTCAAAAGGCTCCGTGAAGCTGACACTAAATCTGAAACCATAGCAAAGGCTGAAACTGGATGGTCTGTCCTGGTTTCCACAAATCAGATGGGAAGGGTAGTTGGGATCTACACATCACCACTTCACAGCAGCACTGATAACTATTCTTTTGCACTCCAGCTCTGTGTTCTGCCATTTCACATCATTGGTCCCAAACCAGCAAGTAAATTTTTCAGTGTTGTGAGGGAAAAAAAAGAACATTATAAATGTGAGATTGAAATAAATAATATGCCTCATAGATCACATACAACCAATAGAACAGAAAGAAAATGATCCCAGGATATCTTTTGGTGATCCTGACCTTTGATACCTAAGTGCATACTTTATCTGTAAAAGAGGGCTGCAAGGGATATCAATTAGTTATTACAAAGAGACAGCAGTACCTGAAGAAAAAGGCCTGGTTTTCCTTTAGCCTAAGGCTTTTTCCACTGCACTAACAGTGCAAATGAACTTTACATAGTGTGTGAAAATTGCATTTGCAGTTGTAGAACATCAAAACGGGCTATTGTATATACGTCAGTTGGACTCTCTCTCTCTTTTTCCTGTTTTCCAACACACCTGCTCTTAAGAGGAGAAAGGTTCTGAAGGACACACTTTGTGTATTACCTGCACAAGTGTGGACAGCTTTTTCCACAATGATTGTTTCAGCTCGAAGTTGGGTCTGAAACAATAGCTGTCTAGAAAGGGGTTTCTCTGGAGTTTTATTCTTGGAGGTCAAGATAATTAAATAAATGCTTGGTTCAGCCAGTGAAACTGAGAACAATGTATATTATTTTGTACACACAAGTATAAATTGTGTGTACAATTTTTATGTTTAGACCATGCATATTTAAAACCCTACGCTTCCTCAGACTCTGAACTGTGTATAAACAGGCTATAGTCCTAATAAGTTTTTTCTGGTAAACCAAATAGTAACAACATTTATTTCTTATGTATAAGTTTAAATTTTTATTCAGCACATGTTATCTTCTTGCCTTTAGTAAATCTTCTTGAAAAAGTCTTTGAGACAAGTCCCAGGAGGAACTGTTGACCATCTCAATAAAAGATACACTCCAGCTGGGTAATCTTGTCTGTTGTCTTTTCTCCTTTCATCTATGGCTGGTCAATATCACATGCTTGTTCAGAAAACCACGTTCAGCACTTAGGAGCTTGTTTAAGGAAAAGTTACACTTTTTTCTGTGTTGTTTACCCTATGCTCTTAATTATTTTGTATTTCAACATTCAGCATAAGCTTTACACAACTTTACAAGACTCTTCTTTCTGAAGAATAATCCAAACCATGTTTCTTTTCTAAGAGGAAGAAAGAAATGACAAAATCTTTAAGCAGACCTGAAGGTGTTAATGTCTTTTTTTTCCTCTCTGTTCTGTTTTTATTTTTTAGAGCTCAAGATCATTTTAAGACTTTTCATTTCATTTGCAAAATCTAAGTCAGCTTGATCATCTCCATCAATTTTTGGCAACCTAAATTATTACTATAGTTCCTGAACTTTAATGTACAAATTTCATTGCTGATTAATATATTTCTTCATTTCCTGTAGGTACTCTGCTTGCTCCAAATATCCTCTTTAAGGTGCTATTAATTGAGCATAAGATTACATAATTTTCATGTCTGTGCAAAATGGTTTTGAAATCTCAGAAGTTAACACATTTCTTTAAAGCCAATATTATAGTTTAGGAAATATGGGTATCTATCAGCATATCTGCACAATCCATACCAGTTGGTGTCAAAGTAGTAATTAAATACAGCGCAAAAGCAAATCAGGTCCTCCAAATGTTAATCTCATTATCACCTTCTCAGCCCTGCTTGCCAGAAAGTTAACAGCCGTTAAAGCTCTGCTGCTCATCCAATCAGAATATTAAATTAATCAGTATGGCCTGACACAAATATTGCCAGTGGTGTTAATCCTTTGCTTTGTACATAGCAAATGGGAAAATAAGCGTCAGTCTACAGAGCTTGATAAATTCCTATTAATATTTCAGATCCGCAACACGCCTCGGAATGTTTTATGTCGTGGTGTGCAATGAAAAGTTTCTCAGAGACTGGAAAATGCACCTCATGTCTGGTTCCCAGGCTCTTTGCCTCATCTCTGTTCCCTTAACACTGCTCATAGATAGATTCCTCTCTCTCCCCGCTCTCTGTGCAATCATATGACTTCCTGGCAAATTTTAAAAAATGTGCCAACAGTGTCTGAAATCAGATATGATTGGGTGGATGAACCCAGACAGGCTCCAGGATTCAACAGGCATGTGTTCTGGGGGGTTGTCTGAACCACAGTGCAACATTGTTCCTTTAAATATATTTTGGGTGTCACAAAGCTATATGGTAAATCTTTAATTTATTTTTTTTTCCTATAAACACATGATCATGAAAACAGCAGCTGAAAGAACCTGCTGAGTTGTAAATTTTGGCTAATGAAAGTGGTCATGTTCTCAAAGCCTTGGATACTGTTCGGCCGAGGCCTTTGCCCTGCCTTTGTTATGATAGCTGCATCTAAGCCATGATCCTGTCAGAATTAATCATGGATAATAAAAGAATATTAAATGTACATAATTTCACCTTTCATGTAGATGCTTCCATTTATAAATAATGCACATCTATAAAGAGCATGTTTACAACCTTCCAGAATGGTTTGTGGACATCCCTGTGTATGAATGGATGTACATACACAAGAATGTACAAGAAATATTTGAGGAAACCTGTATACATGTACATCCATGTGTAGAAAGCTTCTTAAACATTTTTATATGTGCATATTTATATAAACACAAAATATACATACATGCGTGTACTCATGCTGCAAGAGAAATAAATATTCATTGCTCATTTTAATAATTCATTATAATAAATATTTATATAACATACACAGTGATGTGTTGTGGTATAAATGTTTTAGTGGCATGAGTTGGGGCTGAATACATTATTTATGAGTGACAAAGCCACAACTAAGTCATGCAGGTCAGCAATAAAATCTTTCCAATTCACTCTCATGGATTTCTTACATACTATCAAAAGAAGAACTATTTATCAAATGTCTAGAACTATTAACATTTTGTTATTCCTGGTTTTTTTTCTCTATTAATGCTTCTCTTTCTGACCAGAAATAATCCAAAGAGACTGCCAATATGTACATAAAATTGACATTTTCTACTTTTATTTTGGTAAATATTAAGTCCTTTTCATTCACTAACAGGGAGTAAAGACAGCATTGAAACAAAAGTTTTATTACACTGGAATTACCTATTAGTTTATAAAGTAAACCTGTGATTCTGATAAGAAGCAGGGAAAGAACAAGGCAAAATAAAATACAATGACAACAACTTCTACAAGATTCAAAGTTACACATTTTGGGGTTTTTTCAGGTGTAAGTGCTGGAAAAGCTCATAGGGAACAGTCTTATCTGTGGTGGCATGATTTCCTTTTTTTCTTACTTAACAGACATTTGTCTAAAGCTGTGTGGAGGTGTGGGATAGTCAAGCCTCCTCCTTAGAAGGAGGGTTAGTAGTAGGAAAAAGATGAGACAGACAGAGGTAACTGATAAATTGAAGAAGCATGAGATGAATTTTATTTATATCATAGTTTAGCAATTTATTGCACAACTGTACAATTTATCCCATTGCTACTGCCATTACTCATGCAGTAATGTGCATTTGTTTGCATGTTTTTACCTCTGTCTTTTCACTAGTTTAGGTGCAAGGTGCATTTGTTTAGGTCTGTAAGATAACATAAAAAAACATATATGGTATCTTTTTCCATATCATGTAGTGCTGTGGCGATGACAGGAAATGGCTGGTATAAATACAGATAATTCTGAATAAAATGCATACACACTATTAAGTACTCAACCTAGGCAAAATAGGCAAGAGAGATTTTGAAAAATCTGAGTGTATGGGGATAGCTTGAATAGAGATCTGTAATTGTGATTGTCTGGAAAAAAAATTACTTTAGATTGCAATAGCATGGACTAAAAGCTTCTCTGTGAATAATGATTTTGTATACCTTCATTCTCACATATATAATTTTTTTAAAAATTTTTTTTTTATACATGATCTATTACATCTCTTGTTTGGAAAAAAAAGAAAGAGGTTGTACCAGGCAAAATAATATTTTTCCTGTACCACATTAGCAAGCAACTGCTGATACCAATACCTTGCACCCCCTGCAACATGATACCAATATCTCTTCTTCCAAGCCCCTAAGCTTAACTGTGCATATTTTCATTAATTATAATTTGGAGGAGATGGAGAGTTTCTTTGAGGTGACAGACAAACAGCAGGATATCATGAATATGTATTACATGTCTGAGAAAATAAATTAACAGGGGCCATCCACTCTGGTGACCCACTTAGGCTGTCATTGATGAGTGTGACAGGAAGGTTCTGCAAGAACTGAATTTGCATGACAGGCTTTTCTCCTGATCAGCTAATTTACCCTATGCATTTAGATTGTTTTAAGCACTACACAGCAGTCAGATAATTAATCACTAAATCACCAATAGTGACATTAAGGTACAAGCTATACATTATTGCTGATTACCACTTAAAACTCAGTCTTGTCGGGCTTCAGCTCAAAAATTTATGTAATCTTACACTGAGTAATAAAATATATGATCTGATATGTACACAAGGTTAGATGTTTGAGGAAATAGGTTGACACTCTATAAAAATGTGGTTTGTTTTCTTTATGATAAATATGAAAAAAATGATGCAAATTCTTACAGAAGTACCTGGTTGCCACCAGCTAGTAGGTTTTCTATTAAATACAAGTTCTATAAAAATTAAATATCTTAAAATAGCTAGTGTGAAAATGTTTGTGTGCATGCACATATATCTGCATATGCATAAGCATATAAATATATGAATGAAACATCATTTTCTGTGGCTCACATATCTTCATACAAACATGCACACTTTCAGCCAAACTAATCTAACCCTTAAAAGAATATAAACAGATATGGAATTATAATAGAATGGGCCTCTAAAATTAACATTATTACAATGTGTGTTTATGTGATGCATCAGAAACACACAGAGAGCATCTTCCTCTGCTGTAGATTTTTACTGATTCATATTAACTTGACTCAATGCATGTAGCAACATATGAATCTTCAGATGCTTTCTTAGTAGTTGAGTTTGGCCCTAAAGTTATATCATGAAGGCCAGATATAAATTACCATTTATTTTAACAAATTCCTCAATGAAGGCAGGTAAAAAAGTAAAGCAAAAAAGGCCAACTTGTCTCTTAACAACTTGAAAATTAAGAATAGAATTTTAAATTATTTTCTATCAGACATACAAAAAGTTCTCAACTCTAAAAACTGATCAGGCATCCTCAATCCTATTAATTACATATGGAAAGCCAACAGCCTATAAAACTTTGTTTTAAAAATTGGGACAAACCTTGTGGTGTTTGCCAGGTTTTGACTGACTTTAGACTACATGTTTTTAATAACAGTACAAAGCTCCAGCACCAAATTCTTTAGCCCAAGAGGCCTTTGACACTTTTGGAAACTTAAGCTTCTTAGTTGGAGGATAACAAATCAGTGTTTGAGACCTGCTGTCTTTAATCTTCTATGCTTACTTGCAATCAAAGAAACAAGTCAGGTTTGGAAGGCTTATTTATCCTGAGGTGCACCTGGCAAATCACTTGTTTTCAACTCCCTTGCAATGACCAGGAATTCATCCATCTGTGCATGTGCCTTGGGTGCCTTTTGGAGAAATCCACCTGTTGGGACGTAATAGACTGGAAAAAGCATAATCCATTTGGTAGCCAAGGTAATTCCTTCTACATATAATTAATTAGTTTTCTTTCCCAATCAAAAGCTACTTCTGACTCTTTCTGGGTTTTTTTTTTCTATGCTTAGTGAAGAGTTTTCAACAGCACTGAGAATTCTCCTGAAGCAAAGTTCTGCAGCTAATATCCTTTATAAATCCACCTTGACTCCTATCACTCTGCAATTTCTTTGTAAGCTGAGCTGCAATTGTGTCTTAAAGGCTTATTTCAGTTCCCAGCCAGCAGCTGAGTTTAAGTGACTAGAGGAGCACAGCAAGAGATGAGGCCATTCAAGTCATCAGCTAAAGTACTCTGCAAACTTAGAAACTGTGTAGGGCTGTTTTGTTCAGAAACACTGTGAGGACAGCTATTCACAACACACTCTGCAGGCAACAGCACTTTTCCCAGAAGTCTCTTAAAGTCTGTGTTTAATAAATAAGGCAATAGCTTTCTTGTGCCACCAGCAGAGAGCTGGGAATGTTAATGTCCTAGGAAACTGAGCCAGGCACCTCAGGCTCTCTGCAGTGCAAAGACCACGCTCGGGGCTATGGAGGTGAGAATGCAAATAGGAGCCTTAGTAACTGCTGATCTGATTCTCTATCTGTACCTACTTTTGGAAATTGGGTCACCTCAATGGGTGTCAGCAGGACAAATTTGTACATATTTAGAGGATAAAGCCCCATTTCCTAAACCCCAAACCACACCTATCATCTCATCCATGGACATTTCATCTGAAGTTCAGATCAAAGCTATACTCCATAGCTGTGAATATCAGAAACTTTGAAAGTTTTCCAGGCAATGCTAAAGACAATAAGAAAATAAAAAGTCCTTAGCACAATCTGACCAAATATATTTTTGATCAGAAGGAACCCAAAATCCGCCTCTGAATAAATGGAAGTTTGTGATCTTGGAAAATATTTGTTCACATCACGTATGTTACCGTGGCAACAAAAAAAAAGTGGTTGAAACTGAGACATCTTGTAGAAAAGAGTCCAAGACTAATTTCAATAGAAAAGAAGGGGAAAAAATGTGAAAATGGAAGTCTGAAATCACAGACTCATATATACTTTACTCATATGTAAGTGCTTCAAGGGCAGTTATGATTTTATCTTCTGCCCCAAGTCCTTTATGTACAGCGTGCATTAAATATACAGGGAACATATCAACAAGCCTTAACTGGGAGGGAGAATCCAGGGTTCAGTTTGTGAACACAGGTCCATGTTTAAGCTGATGGTCTCTCCCCAAACCTTTACAGCAGGAGTGGAGGGTTTAGTTCTGTGCCAGCTGCTCCCCCTTGCACTGCTCACAGCCAGGTGGAGGCTGCAGAGCAGCCATGGCAAATTCAGTCCCCATCAAAACAGGTAGAATTACACCAGCTGTTGCTGAGAGCATGCATCTCCTGATTACAGCTTCTCCCCAGCAATAATGCCATGCTAATATCACTAGTTTGGTGCTCCAATATCTGTCAGTCTATCAGCTGAAAGAGAGGAATTGCACATTTCCTGGAAAGCAGGAAATAGAAAGGGAATCCCTTACAACCTTATTTACTTAGATAAAATGGTGTTATTGACATTCACAAGAGGTTTGGAATGCTACCATAAATCCTCCTGTTTTAGTGGGATTAGTGGGCAGAGTTCTCACGTACTTCAAGAAATTTAATATGTACAATTAACCAGATTTCAAAGTGAGAAAATGGGATGTGAATCATTTTCAGACAAGAGTGGTTAGTGAGCAGAGATGTAAGAAAATAAGCGTGCAGCATGAGATATAAAAGCTAGGAAGTCTTTTTGTCATTTTAATTTCTTTTTTTTTCTCTTTCTATTTCATGATGCCTCAAAAAAGTCACCTGTTCCTAGAAGGATATTAATTTTCATCAAGTAATTTTGAACAATGTCATATTGTTAGGACTTTTTTTTTTTATGGTGTTCAAATATATTTTTCTTGAATTAATATATTTACTTCAGGGTTTTCTGGATTTTCAAGACCCAACTAGAAAGGACAGGGCCATGACCAGCAAGCAACTTAATAAAATTCTTCCTGCAGCTAATTTGTGTGGGGACAAAGGCTCTTTGTTACCACTGCTTCTCATATCTGGGGTTTAAATAAACCCACTCACACAGAA
>VWZP01002916.1:1336461-1391929 GCA_013396995.1 Dicaeum eximium | reverse complement strand
GGGGCTGTTTTCTGCACATAAGTCAATATCGTTTACTTACATTCAATGGAAACAGTGAATTTTTAGCCCAAAGGTTTCAGGAAGAAAAGGAGCTCTTCCATTTCCCAAACATTAGTAATGTACAAACTGCAAGTGAAAAGACTTATTTGCATGCTTAACTTAATCATGTGAATAGGTCTATTCAGTATGTGCATGCCTGTTTGCAGAATGGGAGCCCAAAAGACCAATCTTAGTCCCAGTGGAATTAGGAAAGGCTTTACCAATTATTTCAGTAGAAGCAGGATGATGACATTACATATGAATGAGAATTGATGGTTTAGAGACACGATTGTTTTCAGAGCAACTGTTTTGTACACTGCCAATTTGTCCAGCTCCCTAAGGTCTGTTAGTGAGTCCCACAATTCCCTATCTTCTCTGGGAAAGATACATACCTCTCCAGTCTTGGAACAACAGGCTCTGAAATTAACCATTTAGTTTGGGAAGCAAAGAGTGATTTCGTAATTCTTAGCAGAAGAATGTTGTTTAATAATTGCTTAAACTGCTTAATAATAACAGCTCAATATTAAACAAGAATAGAACAAGAAACAAAGTGAGATTACCTAACAGCTGACAACTAAAATGCTATGAACAAGTAGATAATTACATAGTCTGTGGGGCAACTCCCTCCCCAAATAACTATTTAATATTTAGTAAACAATTATATTTAAAGGACAATTTATGGGTGTAAGAAGAGGTTATTTATGAAATGCAGCTGTCCATTTATTTGAACTCTTAATTTTTTCATAAGAAAGTGTTAGAAATAAAATTAATTTAAATCCACAAGGAGAAATACTCTAGTCAAACCTCCAAGTTTACAAACACTCACAATTCCTTTACTTAGCTCATTCTCCACCCTCCTTTTGTCATCTCCTACTGTTGGGCCTTTTTCCCTGAAGTCCAGAAAAATTTAAAAAAAAAATTAAAAGAGAGCGACTGCAACAAAGAATAACCATGTAATTGGACATTCATATTAGTTGGACCAAGATTTCAGATAAAAATACAGCCTCCAAACAATCCTTTTGCCAAGGTAAGGCAGGTTTTTTTCTTCAGGTGGTCACAGGTTTCTTACCACCTAGGTTCAGGTCCAGGATTCATTTATTTGTTCCACCAAACCCTTTGCCATCGGTGTTACCAAAGCATTAACAAATGATAAGATGACTGACCATGAATTCAGAAAAAATCACTCATTTTCTTTGCAAAGTGCTGTGGAGTTGCTTAGGGAAAAGACTGGAGGACAACCTGTTAGCTTTTCTTAATATGGCCCATTAAGAGCAAATCTATCTGAGGTTTTCCATGCTTATAAAATATTCAGTAAGTGTGTCCTCAATGAATCTTGGAGTCACCGATGACATCTGTAGCTGTAAAACCAGCCATCAGCCTCCTCACACCCTTTTACACCTTTAGGCAGTCATGGCAGGGAAATACTTTGAAATATTCCTCACCTTCATGTGTCTTCACTTTGTTCCCCCCTTTCCTTTCCCCTGCAGCAACCATGATGGAAGTTTCCACATTTTTTTTTCCTTATCTGAATTTTACTTCTTCTGTTTCTAAGTGTATCTCCTCTAATCCTCCAGCTCTGCAGTCTGTGTTTCCTCAGTCTCCTTTGCTTTGTGCTGCCAGTGTTCTCCACCACCCACCCTCCTTGCTGTCCTCTCCATGCACCTGCAGGCACATTCCTTCCTTCCCTTGGCAGCAGCCCTGGATCCCTCTCTGGGCATTTAGCAGCAAGGCACTGCCACCTGCAGAGAGCAGCTTCCACAGTGACAGCTGCATGAAATGGAAAGCAGCACAAGCTGGCTGCTAGATTTTTAAGGGTTTTATCTTGGATTAGGAATCAGTTCTCCTACATTTTCTTAAATCCACTCTTATTTTTACTACAAGGTAAATGAATGCATGTCTGCTTCAATATTTAAACAGGATAATGATAGTGAAATGTCCCTTGTGATAAAACTTACATTTTTATATTAAAATTACAAAGTTAAGTCAAAGTCTAACCAGGCTTCAATGGATATTTAATTAACCATCTGATATGAACACAGGTTTATCACCTCCTTGTGTGCTGTTGTCTACTGCAAGTGGCAGTGCTACCTATGTTTGTGTGCCTTAATATCAAACCTTCTTCAGAGGCACTGAAGAGAGATCCAAGCAAGCCTGTGTCCTGGTTTTAGGTGCTGCCTTAAAGTGAAAATTTGTGTTAAGATATAAACAGAGGTGTAGCACTCTGTTGTTTACAAAAAGCAAGAAGCAACACTTCAGTTTGAAGAAATTTTCCTCCCCTCTTTTGGGGACCATTGGCAACTGCAGGAGCGTGGAAATCTGTATTGATAAATTAAATATGCTCTCTGGAGCTGAAGCCAACTGCCTGGTATGTCCTAAACAGACTACTAAATATTTTTGGCCTTCAGAGTAAAATGGTTGTATTCATGTCTCACACTGAGCAGATCCCTGATGGGTACCAGCTCCTGAACTGCACTCAAACACTCTTTCCAGAAGGGCTCACTATCCTGGGCCAAGTCTGTGCCAGAGTTTTTCTAAAAAAAGAGGTTTGGACAATAGAGTTGTAGTCTTGGAAGGATACTTTGACGATTCTGTCTATACTTGATGCAGTTTTTAATCGTTTGGATAAAAATGGAGTGAAATCTGGATGCCTTAGAAGTGTTGTTTCAGGCTGATTTATTTCTACTCTGGTGATAGAAGGCTCTTCCCAGGACCAGCTTGCTCTGCTCAAGTGTGCAGACAGCTGTGCATCTCCTTCTCCACTGTGGCTCACTCTGCTAGCACCTCAGTTTTCACTCTGAGACAGAAAACACAATCCCTGCCAATGCCTTTCAAAGAATAATTACCACTCCCTCCCCTTCCATCCTGTACTTGTGCAGATTCAGTGCATCACAGATGCCAGCTACTGCAGCTGGAGAGTTTGCTGAAGGTGGACAGCACATCATCTGTCCTGCAAACAGCTCCTCTGCCGTGCCGTGGCCTGGACCTGGACCTGGGGCTGGCTTTCCATCAGTCATGTCTCTGAGAGCTGATTAGGCACATCTGGATATGGAGGTGTTTGATGAGGAGGTAGGAGAGCAGATATCATCAGTGATGGACAATTAATGGATAGGGTAAGGGTCAATGACAGCCCTGAAGAAACAGCCAGCTGTGTCTACTCTTTTCCAAACAGTGGATATCATGACATAACAGCTGTGGAGGGAAAAGAAGATGACTTGTGGGGACTAAACCACAAACTTCAACAAGTAGGTTTATAGAAAATTCACAGCAGACTTTAGGAAGATAAAAACACCTTGTTATCTGACATATTTATGAAACACCAACACTTGTCTAAATCTACAGTTTTCTTTCACTGTGTCTGGTTTGCTAAGAAATATTTAAAACCAAGGTATGTGGTTTAATTATCGATCTCAATTCAGTCTTAATTAATTTTCGTCTATATCTTTTTTATGAAATGTAGAGAAGTCCCCAGAATAAAATTATTTTTGCTTTTATTGACCTTAATTCTACAAGATTTAGTAAAAGAAACAGTAACATTCCTAAAACTTAAGCACGTGCTACTACGAAATTTACACTTCTTTCTTAATGGACTGGATTAAGTCATTCCAGCCAACAAACTAGTCCTCTGTGTGTCTGAGAGATGATTTAATCTCCTGCAGAGCCTTCTGCAACTTCAGGAAATGAGGAGGTAGTCATGCAGTTACCAAGGAAAAAGAAAATTTTTAGAAAATATGCTTTTATCAGAAAATTTTGAAAGGAAAAATCTAAAATTTTTCAGATTATAGAACTGTATAGACTGACTATAGAAGGAGATGGGGAGGACAATCTCTATTTCCAATGCAAAACTGGCCTAGAAGCACAGTTACACATAGCTTTTGCACTGTCCTGTTGGAACTCTGCTATACAGTATATGCATAACACTTTTTTCACATTCTCATTCTCCAGATAGGCCAAGGCTGAAGCAGTACATAAATGCATACCTGGCAGGAGGCCAGGTCCCTGTGTCCTGGAAAAACAAGTGTCATGTAATGTCTGATCAAGAATTATGCAGTTGCTGAAGATAAGAAGATTTTCCACTTTAAAATCATGGGAAATTCCCAGAGTCCTGGAAGCTTCATCTGCCCATCATTGAAGAGGCAGACCCCATTCTGCCATTCTGCCATTCTGCCATTCTTCTTGCTGCTGCTTTACCCCATGAGTCCTCCCACCACTCCAGGTGTTCTGTGGCTCAGCTCTCACTCACCAAGTAGCCTGGCTCATCCAAGCAGACATTTGACATGATGTGTTCCTTTACAGGTGCACTGCTATAAATCAGGAGCAGGTCCACAGAGGTTGGAGGCTTAGTATCAATATATAAGCAGTATAAGCAAAACAGGCTCAAACAAGAATAAAAACTTTGGCCAGCTTTTTAAATTTATGCAGAATGACAGATTTATGGAGTAGATTATAAACTATTCAAGGCAGACTATCATTTTTTTCTCCAGTATTCCACATACTGAGACTGAAGCCTCCAGAGTATGAATAATTATATGTCTATTATAAGGAACATTTTTATTTTTAAACATGAAAAGCAGCATTGTCAGCAAAGCATAAATATGTATTTTGAGTAAGATGGCTCACCCATCTACAATCTTTAGTAATGATAGAGGGGAAAAGGTCATCTCCTAGAATTATACTCATCATGTATCCCCAGACCTACTGTATCTAGTATAACACTGACCTAGAATGACTGTATTTTCTTTCACTCTTTTTTGCAGTGTTTCTAGTGCTTTTAGGACTTCTTATCCCAGAGTTTCACTGCTATCTCTGTGTGTGTGGAGATGGTACAGGGACTTTCCATATGCTCAGCATGACTTAAATAAACTCTTCAGCCATTTGAAATGTGGGTGTTACTGTTTAAGGGGGAAAAAAGTAGATGGAGGGGAAATGACAGATGTTTTTACTCAGCAGTGTGCTCCCATGATTTTAATAAAGATTTTTGATATATAAATAGTGCTTGCAAGGCTAAATATTTTTCATGTGGTATTCAGCTGGAGCTTTGTTGTTTTTCTCAGAGTAAAATTCAGCTGGAAAAAAAAATATATTATATGGTATACAGATGTATATGTGTCTTTATGGTTCTATAAAAGTGTATGGTTCTTTAAAATGAAAATAAAACCAGAGTAGGAATTAAGGAAGACTAAAATATTAGAAACTTGAACTATCCTAGTGTGTAAGCAGCCATGTTTGCAAATATCCTTACAGACTCCATATGGTTCCAGAAGCTGGATCACCCCACCCAATTTGAGATAGAAAAGTTAAATTCTACACTGTACATATTTAACTATAATGTCAGTCCCACTCAAGCCCCACCTAATCAGGTATATGTATAAATGTGTATCCTCGGAAAGATTCTTTTGTACAAGAAGACTGAACATAGTCACAAAATTTGGGGTAGATTTGCAGCAGGAAGTTTACAGGCAACGTGCCGTTTTCCTAAGCTCTAAATATATACTCAAAAATGGGTCCAAGTGCTGGAGAACTGAGCTGTTTTGAACAAGACTCATATAAATCAACAGGCCTTTTCTCCATTTTTTAATTGCTTTAACTTTATATCAAGGCTGAAGTTCTTGATTTAGGATAGCAAATGACCACAGACCTGAGACCATTCTTCTGCAGCAAAACATTTAAATTTAAACACATATCAAAAGTGCTTTTCCAAAGCATTTTCCTTAATTTTCAACTATATATGGAGAAGTTGTCATGACATCTCCCAAAAAGCAGGTGCACAGGACAGAGTGAAGATCGTTGAGAACAGAGGGGTGGCCTAAGATGGACAAGACAAGGTTTCATCTCCAGGCACTAGGTCTTGTTCTAAAAGGAATCTTTTCTACTCCTGGGTGAGTTGGTATGGGCCAGTCCAGTGCTACACCAATGCCAATATATTATGCATGATGTTCCTTATTAATGCCTCATTAAATTGGTGCTATCAGGAAATGCAGCTCAACCCTACTCACCTTGCTATGGCTACAAGTCCCTGTTATTTGCCTTGCACCAGTGTAAGGAAATGTGTCACTGCACACTGAGATGAAGAAGAGATTTGGCCTGATTGAAAACCTATCATTTTTTTTTTTTTTGCTGTGCACATTTTAAGCTGGGTAACATCTCTGTGTTTTTTCCATACAGCTGAGTTAAATTCAGACCAGGCAAAATGGAATTGTTAGGAACACACAGGCAGAAAAGGGGGAGGTTTGAACCATCCTTTCAGCCCCATCCTGTGCTGTGAAGTCAGCCTCCAGAGTTTCAGCCCAGTATGTTAGCTCTAGTGCAGCATGTGGCTAGAACTGTCTGGATCAAAAATTTAGATGCAGACGCCTACGTTGGTGTCTTTTCCCATCGTATTTCCAATTCCAATACCAGCATGGGAAGACCAAGCTCAGCTCGGCCTGTACCTGCTAATGTACACCTACACAGAGCTTCTGTGCATCTGCTCTTTGTCTGGTAACTTGGGGAAAACTGTATTACCTTAAATGACAGGGAAACATATTCCAAGCAAAAATGCTTTCACAGCTTGTGAGGCTTACAAGCACTGAAGTAAGACGTGCCAGTCAAGCATCTTGGGCTACTATGCCAAAAATACTCATCTAGTTCCCAATCAGAACATTATTAAGATGTTGAGAAGGAAATATTTGTATCTTACTCTTCTGCTTTGCTTTTTTTTGTTTTAAAGTGGTTCATTCGGGCATGGGTCTTTCTCTTATTTTCATACAGTGAACTGGTTTTAATCCTTCATCAGAGCATACTGTACAATTATTGAACACACACATAGCCAGCATGGCTTAGGGAAATTGATACTGATATTTCAACAGTTTTCTTTAATAACTGATTTAATATGCATTTATTTTAAACTTGATGATGCAATACATGTTGTGAAATAAAGACTGATAAGTAATTCTAGTCTGAATAAGATTCAATCACAGAAGAAATTCTACACAATACTACTGTTTTTTACTCAATTTGGGAACTGTAGCAGCCCATACAGTGCCAATGGTTCTGGTTCATGTTGAGAATATTGAACAGACCTTTTATTCTGCATTCTTATTGGATTTTTAAAAAAATATTTATTTAAATAATTTAATTTTAGATGGGAGTTTATATACCTTGAACAACTCTTACTAAAACACCACATTCAATAAAGGGATCAAATGTCATTTTTTCCATTTACAATGTGATATTGTTTCTGTTTAGAAAGGAAAACGCATTGAAGTCATAATTGGAACCAGATTTCCCAAGTGCTTTTTAAATAAACTGTATGAGAGACTTTGATCTAGTTAGCTGGCTGGTATCATAGTTCCATGCATATGTCCTTCCCAATTCTATAGAAAACTTAATATCATTTCAGATCATGTGTTGCAGTGCCAATGGGTTAGGTTGCTAGAAGTTAAGGCCAACAGTAAAATGTCTATAAGCTAAGAAATATATCTATTTAACATTAGCTGAAGTATTTTACACAAATTACCCAAGAGAAATTATTTTCCTTCCCTTTTTTTCTAGGCACTGTATAGAATTGTGGAATTGTGGAAGTGGGGTCAATCGAGTCATCATCCTTTAAACATAAAAACGTTTTGGGTCCAAGCTTCTGTAATATGTGCTGTGTTTCCAACCCCCAAATTACTGCTTTTGGCTGTGAGTGAGAGTCTATCTCCAGCTGACACGTGTGTTACCTCTCTGTGCAACATTTAGCTCGGTGATTTATCATTTGTGCACGATATCATGTCATGAAACACTTACCAACCTCCTGAAGACAGTCAGAACAATATCTACCATAATAAAGTACAGTTCCAGTACGCTCCAAATAACATCTTAGATATTTTGTTACTTGTCCTTTTTCGAGCAAATGTAAAATTGTAGTGGGGTTACTGACAGACTCTATAATTCAGCTGTCTGCTGCTTTATCACAGCTCTCAGTAGGTCTCTAATGAATATTTCTGTATGCATGTTTCTGACTGATAATCAAACTAAGAACAAGTCCTAAATGGGTTTTCCAGTGCACAGAAAAGTGCCTATCTACATTGGCAGATATCCCAACCAGTGTTAAATTAAAAGTGCAAACATAACAGACTTTCTTTTACAATTTTTTTAAGATTCAAATGTGCACAGAATACAGAGGTTTGTGCATAAAGCTACATGGTGCCCTAGAATAAAAATAAAAAGGCAATGAAGGGGTTTGCTGCACCAAAGGAAAGTATATAAATCAGTGACTATGGGTCTATTTATTCAAAGAATCACACCAAAGCAAACTGAAATGTCAGTAAAGGGGTGGAGATCAGATGAAGGCTTAGAACTTTATCAGACAAATAGTGTAATAATTACTAGTATTTTGGAGCCAGATCTGTACACTCATCCTATTCTGGTAATTTTAAGCCATTAAGGATTTTGATCTGACTTGCAGTTTGAAACACACCTCTTTTTCAAGTATACACAGCATTGGAGTCAATGGAAGTTACACCAACACAGGAACATGAAGCCCATTTAAGCAATTCCTCCATGATTTGTGCAGCTCCCTGTAGCTCATAGAGGAGGATTGGGTGAGTGACATAAGAAGAATCCACCTTGTCTCACAGAATCACAGAATAAGTCAGGTTGGAAGGGACCCACAAGGATCATCAAGTCCAGCTCCTGGCCTTGCACAGGATGCTTCAGGAGTCACACCATGTGCCTGAGAGTAGTGTCCAAGCACTTCTTAAACTCTGTCAGGCTGGTGCTGTGACCACTGCCCTGGGAAGCCTTTTCAAGGGCCCAATACCCTCTGGGCGAAGAACCTATTCCTATTATCCCATTTAAACTCCCCCAGCACATTTTATAGATTACCATGAATAGGATATCAGTATTTAAGAAGACAAATTATGGTTATGTATAGCCAAACAGAATACCCCCTCCTTAACCAGTACAAGAGATGTGATCAAGATATGTATGTGGTATGCAGTGACATATATGCAGCAGGTAATGATTAGCCTTACATATTTTGTATATCTTAGTCCAGAACTTGGTCTCCACTGCATAAATTGCAGCTGGACTACTGTATATGGCATCATTTGCTTTAACTTGAATTTCTACCTGTTAACAACTTACAACCCAACAGGTTTCAGTTACTAGAATTGTCACTGAAATATTTTTCTATTTATTAGAATTACTTTTCAGTAGTTTGTGGAGTCTGGTTTCCTCTGAATTAAAATATATATGAGGAAAAATGTTAATCCAAGATAGACTGAAGAAGGATCCAGCTGATATAAACAACTGGACAGTGTTTTTTCATAGGTATAGGTAGAATTATTTTGGGTAAGAAGAGAGTTCAACAGGCTATGAAAGCTTAGAGTCCTAAATTATCTATAGCCATAGAGAGAAGATAGCTAAGTATCACAAAGAACAGGATTAGGTAATGTTATACAAAGTACAGTTATAGTAAAACAGGTAGGCAAGGTGCAACAAAACAAAGCACAGAAAATATCATTAAACACTGCATTTGGGTCTCTAAAAGGATTCACTTCTTGCTTCCCATAATTCCAATGCACAGCCCACTTCCAATTCCAATTCTTTCTCTTTTTTTACAAAGAATATTCCACACTTTCAGAGCCTTTTCCCTCATTTTCCTAAAACTCTCTGAGTAATGCTTAGACATAAAAATGGGAAGAACAGGCAGTTACAAAAGTGGGGCATATCCACGAATACTAGCAATATTAAAATACCAAGAATCTTCACGTGAAAATGTAAACTGCAGAAGCAGAATAGCTACAGTCTCTTTAAGACACAGTTTTGAGCATCTCACAACCTTCCCCTTACCACATTGTCAGTGAGTCATTCTGGTGGGGGCAGAGAGAGGTAATATCAGCTGCATGATTCATGTGCATGCTGCTGGCCCCTGTGAGCCTTAAAATGCTTAGTCTGTTTGAGCTTAAGTGAACCCCTGACCTTCTTCAAAGAGAGATGCAGAAAATTCTCATTATATCTTCCCATTCTGAACAAGGTGGAATTAAGACACTGAGACAATGAATTAAAAAAGCTGTTTTTCAAGGC
This sequence comes from Dicaeum eximium, assembly GCA_013396995.1. Lineage (NCBI taxonomy): Eukaryota > Metazoa > Chordata > Aves > Passeriformes > Dicaeidae > Dicaeum > Dicaeum eximium. The sequence continues at coordinate 1,381,840 of VWZP01002916.1, read as the reverse complement.
TAAATCATGCCTCCAGCAAAATGCAACAAGAAATAGATAGAGAATGGAGAACAGGTACTGTCTTTCACTCAGAGCAGAACTGAAAGTTTCATTTAGTCCTTAAGACATATTTCCTCTTCCTGTGAATTACCTTTACACACCATGACTGGAGGCAAGATAGTGAATAAGGTGAAGTATTCATTTCGTACATTTGAGAATTCTTAATTTTATATGCCTGACTTCAGATGAAAGTGTTTTCTTAGAAAGATTGTTTTCTAAACTTCCTAGACATGGATTAGGTTTCAAGCATTTTAAAAGTCAGAATGATTATGAAAAGGAACAGGAACTAATAAATTTCTTAAAGATGTTGTGGATGGTAGAAACGTTGAAATTCCTTACTGCATGCATATTCCTAAGTATATTTTAGATACTAAAACTCTAACTTAAGGAAAGATGCTGTAGCTTTAGACTGTTGCACATACTAAGACAATCAATGTTGCTCAACATTGCCAGCCAGCCCTGAGGAGATTTATAACTTTGACTGGCAAAGGCCAAATCTCCTCACATCTGCTTTATAAAAGTAGTTCTTGATGACCAGATATCTAATTATTGTCAAATCCACTATGCAAGCTTAGAGTATCTGATCTTATGATTACAGACAGGTGCACTTAGAATACAGAAAATGTTTCTAATTCAATTTCACTGATGAGATAATCAGGACTTTCTACTAAAGCCATGTACTCTGGAGCCTTGAACTTTGTTTTCTGTGCTATTAATGGCCATGCCTATTGTGTTTTGTAAAGCAAACTAAGAAGTTGGCACTGGAATTAAAGGTATGTCACCATTATCTTTGGGAAAAGCAGACTGGGTGGACAAAGTAAATAAATAATTATATGTTTCTGGTAGAAGTGTGTCTTGATAGGAAACTGAAGAACTTCAAAGCTAGCTCATCCTAGTAAAATAAAAACCAGACTTGCTATCTAACATCCAGCCATATACTTCTAAGGTCTAGAAGGTAATTATTTATTTAAAGTCTTGTAAAGCAAATACAGGTTTGACTGACATAGTTTTGTTCTTCTATAAAAATTTTTAGAAAAGAGTCAACCACAGATAACCTCATAGGACAATGACTTAAAGAAACTTTAATCTGTATTGCACACTAAAATTACCCACTTCTTTGAAACAAAGTTGTTGTTATTTAAAACAGATGTAGAATCCACAGTGGATCTGGGTTTTTAATCAAAAGCTTCAAGTAAGATTAACCTCCCAAAGAGTAAAAGCACTGGAGCAGTTATTAATTATAAAGATAATAAAATCTTATGTTGTGATGTTACACTGAAGTTTAATATGAGCCTATTTGTGTAAAATGCAGCTGAAAACTCCTCATGCAATTGATGAATTTGTCAATTGTTATGGATCCAGGGGTCACAACACGGGAAAAAAACCCCACCTTTATTACCTGTATTATAAATAAAATATTTCTTACTTGCCAATATTTATCTGAATCTAGTTCCAAGAGGATCCAAATGAGACAAGGTTGTTGCTCCTGGTACATTACACTTGTGAGCCCAGTCTCTTCACCTGCTCTCTCCATAGGATGTAACCATTGGTACTCTGCTAAAACAATCATACACATGTGCACATTTGTAATGTAAAATAAATGAATAGTTTTTAAAATGCATGGCTATTCTTTTCTTATACAGCAATGTGTGCATGAAGGAATCCTGTTTAGCAAAAGCTTAGTTGAGAATGTTCTTAATAATTCTGAACATTGTGAAGCCACAAGACCAGCCAAGTTTTTATTTATTCATCCAAAACATTCCCATTACCTGAAGGTCATCACCCACTCTCTCAGTGCAGATTCCTGCAATCACAGATCTCCCCACCCTCTGTTGTGTTTGTAACCCAGACTCTTCTACTGCCATCTCTGTTGTTGTTCTTTCCTGCCTGGGACAAGCATGTGGCTGACAATTTAAATTTGCTGTTGCTAGGGCAGGATTTTAGAGTAAGCTGAACCACCCCTCCTGGAGAATATCTTTGGAATAATGGATTAATTCATATCCCTAAGTTTCTTACTGAGAAAACAGGAATGGGTAACTCATAGGTTCAGTCCAAGGTGATGTAAGATTTCTTGAACAAGTTTGGCAATTTTTCTCTCTCTTTAATAGGAGAATTTCTGTCAAGCATGCAAGCAGGAAAATGGCATTTAGACACATGATAATTCAACAAAAGGATAAGAACCAGAAGGAAGACACAAAATGAGCGTGCAGCAGAGTCATGAGACATCTTTTTGCTGTAAGTATTACACCACCAAGTGCTGTCATTGCTCTTTCACCCTGTTCCTTGACTGTAGGATCAAAAAGCACTCCAAAACCTGCTTTTGCTGAAGTGAAATTTTAGCAAAATTGAAATCCATGCTGACCTGTGGTACGAAATAGGAAGCCCTGAGGGAGAGGGCAGTCTGTTTTATTGCAGGCTACACAATCTCAGCCTTGAGGCTTCAATTCTCAAATGAACTCAGTTTATCTGAGAAATTTGTCTAATTTCACAGTTTGTTGCCAGGCTGTGGCACCTTTGCTATAGATGGCTCTTCCTACACAATCTGGCTTTAGCAAACACATGCCTTTTGATAACACAGCTGTAAAATGATCACATTTTGCTAGATGTTTTCTTGACTTCTGAGATATTACAGCTTCTCATGAAATAAAAGCTATCTTACCATACATTGTAGATTATAACAGCAGAAATAATTTTAGCTATTAATAAAGAAATCACAAAATTGTCTCATCCAGGAGCACTTCTCTATGTATTTTACATGTTTTTAAAAGCCAAATCATAGAGAGGATTGCCGACCTTGCACAGATTCCAGGCAGCTCCTTTTCAACTCTGTTTGTCACTAGTGTTGAAAGTACTTCATAGTACTAAATAATAAAATGAACAGAGTTCGAGTGCGCCATAACTTATTTTTGAAGCATGAATCAGAGATGCCCAAGTATCAATACTAAGCTGAAACTTAATGCAGCTGATGTATTAAGCCCTGTCATTGTACGGGTGATAGATAATATCAAAACTTCTTATTTTTATGAATAAAAAACAAGCAAAACTGTCTCTTGCAGAGGATTTCCACTAAAATACATTCCTAGTTTCTTTATGAAATTAGAAAAAGTTTATGTAGCCAGCATGACAGAGCATATAATATGCAAGGACATCTTTCATTTATAGGCAGATTATACCACCTTTACCTTTATTGATTTGAACAAGACTACTCAAGCATCAAGAACAATACTTGATATAGATAAGGTCAGTCAATAGGTCAGAGATAACTATATTAGATGTCTCAGGGAAGCAAGGGAAAATGTTTTAAATATTAACAAGGGACTGAGGTCGACCTACTGTATTACCTAAGCTGAGATAGAAAGAGGGATTTTAACCTAGCATTGCATTATTATGTGTAAACTATGCAGAGACCCACTGAAGGCTTTACACTTACACTTTCTGTTTGTTTGGCATAACTTTAATCCCACATCTGCAGATGTGCAGCGAGAAGTACAGAAGTGCTTTTCTAGCAACAAAAAGAATCTTCATCCGTCAGCATACCGCGGACAAGAGTGGTTTTCATGTTACACAATTTCAGACATCAGGTAAATTAGGGTTTTAATACATAATTTTTTCCTGCAGCCAGTGGAGAGGGAGAGATGGCTTTGGTCTCTGCTTTGTGTTGCTCCACAAAAGTATCCAGCATTCCTCTTTGACTAAGCAGGAAAATCAATATAAAAATTAATGCTGTGAAATTCTCCTGGGAAGGCATTAAAACTGGGNTATTTTATATATATATATACATACCTTAAAATAATTCCATTAAAACATCAAATTAACACTCATCAGTGTCCAAATAAACTCTAACCAAATGTTAAAAATTATTTGGGTAAATAGTGAAACAGAGAGCAAGTCTACCGTATGGCCATAGATGCATGTCCTTTTTTAACAGCTGGTTCCTTTGGCTTAAAAAGTGTATGGATTGACTGAAAAATATACAGAAAAAAAAAACAGAAAGAAAGTCAAAATTATGCACTAACTTCTGTATAAAGAAAGAGGGACTAAGACCAATAAAGAAAAGACAAAAAGAGCTAAAATATAAATAAAACTAGAGAAATATAAAGTAATGAGTGACTTGAAGCATTCAACACAGAATTAATTCTTTCTATTTTCTTGAAATAAAAAAAGGTATGGAAAAAACGTTGCATAAATTAAAGGAAGCAATGGCTACTGGAACTTGCTAAATGCAAAGACAATTTTTACTCAGGAGGCCCCTTATCACTAAATCACTGCAAAAGCATTGCTACAGCTTTGCCCTGTTCTTAATCTCCTCCCTTGTTTTTGGCCAATCTCCAAGGCAGGATTTGAGGACATTTACTCTGACCTAACAGGGCTTTTCTGAATCTAATACTTCAGAATTGCTTAGGGGGAAAGGAATAATTTATCTTAAATTGTTACCATGGATTTCTCTTGAAATTATATCAAGGGCATTCTTAAAACCCAGGCAGGTGCTTTTGTACTATTTCTCTGAATATTATCAAATAGATAATTTTAGAAGGCTTTATTCTCCTACAGATGTCAATAGCTCCTGTTAAATTCAGTCTTGCTGGAGAAAACTCATTGTGAATTATATTGCTACTCTCTTTCATTTCATGGAATCACATGCTCAGAGCTGTTTGGGTTTCCTGCCAGTTTAACAATGTGATTTTCAGTGATTTTCTTTTTCCTTCTTTGTTTTGCAGCCTTGCTTAACTGTGAGACTAATGGATATATTTAACATTAGAATAAATTATAATTTATGATCCTAGCTGGCAAGAGAACAATGAGCTTGCATGAGGTGGAGACATTTAAAATCAGAGATTCGGTGCTTTGCTGAAGTTCAAGAGACATGGAGCTCCAGATGCAGCATGAAGTGATACTTGGCTTAAGTGATGGTGTGACCAAGAAACCTATATAATTGGGAATTTCTGTGGGAAATTACCATGACTCAGGCATCAAGACATGTACTTTTCAATGAATTTCTGCTTCTAACACTAAACCCTTAGAGAAATTGAAAGATATTTTTCTTTGTGTGGAGGTAAAGCGAAGTATTCACTTTTCATGGCAAATTTACCAATGACTTAAACAGAAGTTTGAGTATGGGCAGTAGAGGTGAGAGTCACATCCCTCCCACATTGTGTTTGCTCACAGTGTAGCCAGTAAAACATGAGTCAGACATGTGAGGCTGCTGAAGCAGTAACTGGAGATTGAGTCAATACAATAAATGGATCCCAAGGCATGGTACAAGTTACCCCAAGACATCTGTATTTGATGGATTGAACATGGTCCAAGTCCATTGATGTAAAAGAATCTTCAGGTGACTGACTATCTCTGGTGTATGCTCCCACATTAAAAACATAAAATAAGATGACCATAAGTCACCTTCAGTTAAGGAGATTTAAGGGAATCACCTTTAGGTGTTAAGAGAAGCATTGTTTCCATCTTTAAAAACGGAAGAAAGGAGAATCCTGGGAACTGCTAACCTGTCCATTTCACCTCTGTTCCTGGGATGATCATGGAAGAGATCCTCCTAGAAGCATCCAGAGCAGAGGTCAGTGGCTCAGAGTCCCGATGGACACCAGTGACAAGTGTTCTCCCTTAGGGGTCTGTACTGGGACCAGTGTTATTTAATACCTGCATTGCAGAGAGATCTGATGCACCCTCAGCAAATGTGCAGATGACACCAAGCTGTGGTGCAGTGACACTCCTGAAGGACAGGATGCCATCCAGAGGGATCTGGACAAGCTGGAGAAGTGGCCCATGGGAATCTCATGAGGTTTAACAAGACCAAGGGCAAGGTGCTGCACTTGGATCGGGGCAATCCCCGGGACGAACACAGGCTGGGGATGAGCAGATCCAGAGCAGCCTGGCTGAGAAGGACTTGGGGGTGCAGGGTGGGTGAGAGGCTGGACATGACCCAGCCATGGGCACTCACAGCCTGGAGAGCCAAACGTGCCCTGGGCTGCAGCAGAGGCAGCGTGGGGAGGGGATTCTGCCCCTCTGCTCTGCTCTGGTGAGACCCCACCTGCAGTGCTGCATCCAGCCCTGGGGTCCCCAGCACAGGAAGGACATGGACCTGTTGGACAGAGACCAGGGGAGGCCACCAAGATGGTCAGAGGGATGGAGCAGCTCTGCTGTGAGGAAAGGCTGAGATATTAGAGATTGTTCAGCCTGAAAAAGAGAAGAGAGTTACCCAATGTGGCCTTCCAGCAACTGAATGGAGCCCAAAGGAAAGATGGAAAGAGACCATTTACTAGGGCATGTAGTAACAGGACAAAAGGGAACAGCTTCAAACTAAGAGTAGGTTTAGATTAGATATTAGGGAAAAATTATTTACTGTAGAGTTCTGAGTCACTGGAACAGGTTGCCCAGAGAAGCTGTGGATGCCTCATCCCTGGGAGTGTTCAAGGCCAGGTTGGATGGGGTGTGGAGCAACCTGGTCTAGTGGAAGGTGTCCCTGCACATGTCAGGGAGCTGTAACTAAATGATCTTTAAGGTCCTTTCTAACCTAAGTCATTCTATGATTTTAAATCCTGACTTTGGTTTCCAAGTTTGCTTATTGCAATTATTGAATCAATTACTTGTATAAGATATCTTTGTTGAAATCAGATGCGTCACCTAAACTGTCAAACCCACCAGGTTTTAAAGATGCTTAAAGTTGTATGATACCTACATGGGTATGACTGTATACTATATTTATATTTCTTAGAAATAGTTCTAAGGTACTTCTTTCATTACAGCAACTAGTTATATGCTTTAGAACATAGTAAAATTGCTTTAAAATTCTGTTTTTAAATTTCATTTAAAAAATGTGAAAAGTGATTGGCCAAATTCCCAACTAGTATGTTCAGCAATTCATCCATTTCATAGGAATATACTTACATTACACCAGTGACTGTGAAGGAAAGCATCTGAGGGATGTCTTAGTCTCACATACATAAGGGCTGTTAAACTAATCTGAAAATTCTTTAACTACATTACACCATTTCTGTTTGTACATAGCTTTTAGCAACACAAATATTTCAAGATCTTTCAAGTAACTGATTTATAACAATATCTTACTTATAGACAGTTCAAAATAATAAACCCTGTGACTTCACTTCTGTTCAGAACAGCACAGAGATTCTTTATGTAAAAGAGTATTTTAAAAATTGTTCTTATTAGCACCTTTTAAATTTAACTAGGCACAACTGAATAGTTAATTTTTTAAGGTATTACGTTTTCAGCATCTTTATGATACTGTTACAAACTTGCAGTGGAAAATTAATAATTTTCAATCTGGTTTTTGAGTTAATTTTCATCATCTCACTGCCAGAAATAAGTGGTCTAGACATAGAAGGGTTGAAACATGATTGTCCCTTAAATAATTGTAGAACCTCTGTTCCCTAAAACTTACAGGTGCGGTTGCTTTTCAGTCATGATCTCAGAAGAAATAATAGACCATTTCTGTAGTGTTTTGTTTTGAGTTTCATAACCATTTTATCAATTCAAGGCAAAATGAAGGTAGGCTGCTGTTGGGATGGTTTTTGTGCAAATAATTAATTTTGTATCAGTTCTTATTTTTTATTTCTCAGAGCTGTCATTTAAAACTGCCCCCACTGCAGTAATCTAACAATGTTTTTGGTGACTTTTTTGTATGAGTCAGTGAAATGGCAATACTAAAATATTCATCTGTTCATTTAGTGAAATACCAGCTTGTGGTGAATTAATGTCTATAATCTATTTCATTTCCCATTCATATTAAAATTATAAAGACCTTGTTTTTAAAGTCTTTATGAATTTCGCTACCTTCTATGAATGGAAGAAAAGGAAGAGTCCATTCCCTACTCAGGAGCTGATACCTTGCAGCTTTTCTCCATGCTTGTCATGCAGGAGTTAGACCTTTAATGCTCCACTTTTGTTCATTCAATAGTAAATCCACTCACAGCATCTCCTAATGGTGAAGTAAGATGTAATAAAAGGCTTTAAACACAGAAGTAAATGAGGAAACAGATGAGGGCAAGCCTTTGAAACACGAATTAGGGCTTTTGCATATCTTCAGTAGCTGTAGCATGAGTCCTTGAGCCATTTCAGTATTAACATGAGAAAAGAGAATTCACCAAACACTTGAGAGAGGATGCTACCAGTTGTTCATTGTTTTTCTGTTCAAAGTAGTTTTAAATTTAGCAGTTGACCCAAAGCTTAAGTTGAAATTTTGTTTCCTCCAGCACCAACACCTAAACAGCACCTGCAAGACATGTAGGCATTTTATGTAAAAGATTACTTTAAGTAGATATCTTACTTGCTCATTAACTTTCCTTTAGTTCTGAATAATTATGACTATTCTGCTGGCCAATAGAAAGTAGCTTGTCTTAGAGAATAATACACTAGCAAAACAAAAAAAAAAGATAACTTTTTCTTGGCTTTATCTGGGATAAACTTCTTGCTAAATTGGAATAATGATGGTACTCATTCAAATCAAACAAATAATCAATGATGGAAGAAGCTAGAACTGTAGCAGTCAGAAGACAGACTTCAGGTAAACCTCAATCTTAATTCAACTCTGGGATTAAATTTTGCTGAATTTGCCATTGTGTCAGTAAAGCAGACAGTTAACTGTCAAAATATCTCCCATGTGTGACTATACACAAACAGTTCCAGGACCACCATATTTTTACAGCAGCACATCCAGACATTAAGGAAAAAAAATGTTTTGCATTTAAGTGCAGACTGCAATGGATTGCAGGTAGTGACATCTCCTCCAGCCACTGAGTTCTCTGTGCAGATGAGGGCTTTAGTACTAAAAGATAAATACACTGCATTTCATCTGCCATAACCAAATGCTGATATTTTAATCGAATATAAAAAGGGTAACATAAATTATTAATTTATGTCGTTAATGATCTCATCATTTCCCTAAACAACTCCCCATGGTTTTTGATACAAGGATGCTCCTGTGAGATTTGAACATTCAGGGTGGTAACATTTTAATATACATGATAATCTCAGATATGAGAGGAAGAAATTTTGTCTCTCATTAGACCATTTGGCACAGCTGAAAGAAGATCCAGATACTGCCTGGTGGGGTTGGAGGGGGATGGTTGCTGTTGATGTACTTCCATCCCTACCTGTTTGGAGAAGTGAAATTGATAGAATACCATGATAGCATCCAATGTAAGAATTATGCAAGATGAAGGGCCTATGGCTTCCTAACTATTTTTCTAGTGCTTGTGAAGTACAAAAAAAGGGGAGGGGGGGGAACATCTTTACTGAGTCCACCTTGAAAGCCAATATTTCTCACACCACAGTTAAATGGACTGCAAATATGCACAGGTGTGTGACACATGAATAGGGTTGACTGAGCTAGTGAAGGGTGTGATGGGAGTACTGTAATCATGTTACTGTTAGCCCAAGCTAAGGAATGTCAACAGTATACAAGATATTGCAGAGGCTGCAAGTTAATAAAGAGCCACAAAGTGCCCTTCTATAAAAAAAGCAGGCTTGCCTTTTTTTTTTTCATTGCTGCAGTGTGGTTATTCTGTTATATATTGTCTGTATCAATTAACTACTAAATTATCTATTGATTTATCTATTTATTGTCAAAGAAAGGGACTGCTTCTCAGAGGTTTTCTTGACAATATTTTTAAATAAATGAGACCTTTTTCATCGTAACTAGAAATATCTAGTGAAATGGATGAAGAGTCTTAAAAATTAGCAGTGTGACCCAGTCTGAAATAAGGATTAGCAGGATTAAGCTCCAGCGTAATGATATGTGATTTTACATATGAATAGTGTCAAATGAAATGGTTCTCATGTGTAAAGTTATTCACCTGTTTAATGTCAAAAATATCTTTTAATTTTAAATCTTTTACCTTTGTAAAGATTTCAGCCTCTGCCTAAACTACAGATGTGATATAATTAGTCAATGGAGAACTTCCTTGATACCTCTAAAATTATTGCAAAGCACATTTCCAAAAGTTTGATTGCAAAGTAGAATGAATGATAATTATTAAGCAATGTACTGGTATTTTTAACAATACTTTTCAAAATAATTTATTGTCTTTCAGTATTTCAATGAAATAAAGAGTATGGTTATTATATGTAGGTAAGGAACGGATTTCTGATCCAGTTCTCATCTGATATAGGAAACTGCATCCAAAGCTGCTCTCTAAGTGTACGTTTTAGAACAATTTATTTTTATCAGTAAGTTATTTTTCTTAAAATCATTTTATATATCTCTTGATGAGATATGAGCCACAGTCCATGCAAGTAAATGCAAATACTCACTTCTCTTTAAAGGTTTTGCATTGTTCACTCACTATTTGACCTTCTTGTCCTTCAAAATTTGAGAAGTGATTATATGACTAGGATGCCTGCAAGGAACCTGAAGAGCTGCATTTCTCTTCCTGTTTTGCTCATGTTGCTTGTGTTACCACAGACATTTCCCAAAACTCAAACAGCAAGTGATCTCTCACCCCCTCCTCTCTGTCTTTTTCAGCTTACCTGGAATACAAGTATTTTCTGGAGTTTTTGAGAAAGAGTACAGTGGCTGCTCACAGTGTGCACTGTGAATGGACTAGTCCACAGAAAAACAAAAATAAAGCTATAAGAGATCATCTACTCTGCATCTATCACTGATTCCAGATTGCTGAGAATTTACCAGATGTAATTATGGTTTTGACAGATTGAGCTGAATTCTAAGCATACTTGAGAAGAAAGGTTGTTCTGCCATTCTCTAAAAAAACAACCTCTGCATCAAAGGTTAAGCAAAGGAAAAGTTTTTTCTTTCCCCACAGACAAACAATAAAAGCTACAATATAATAGGATAACAACCTTGTTTTATTTTATTTATTTAATGAATAAGAAGAACATTGAGTAAGTCAATCAAACCTTTGCAGCACAAATACTAAGCAGGAAGTGCTCATTAAGCCCCCTTTCCATTGTTCATTTCAGCTTGAGGAAATTATTTTATTAGCAAAAAGTTATCATAAAGCTTGAATTAATAGCAACAAAACGAAACAATTTTTTAAAAATCCTTTTTGTTGTCCTTAAGACTGCACTCAATGGCCAACACTATTAGCAACCAGAGATTAAATATTTTTCCCTTCTCTCACTGCCTTCAGGGCATTAACTGACAAGACACAGAGCAACTCATAACTGAAGCTTAAATTTTAACTCTATATAGGGGCCTCAAGACACCCTTATAATATAAGTAATAAAATATACAGTAATTAGTAATGATACTGGGGCTTTCTCTGCTTGACTTTTTCCTTTTCTTTTTCAGTATTTGGTGAAAGCCTGTTTTGCAGTCTTTCATTTGTAACATATTGATCTAATTTTGTGTTCCCAGATCCTGTTAGCTCTCTCCATGTTTAGCCTACCTGAACTTTTCTCTTCTATGAAAAGAGGTTTCCTTTATTCTGGATAGTTGAAAATGCTGTGTCTTTTGGATGGAAATCTCTGGTTGGCTGCTTGTATCTTAAGAGGAAAATCTGTTTGTCCTAGCACTTACAGAGGGCCTAGTTTCAAGTTAGTAGGAAAGTAATCTGCTAATTTGTTTTTTTGCTTTCCTCTTACTTTGCTCATAGAATCAGCAATTTAGTTGACAAAGAATCTAAATGTGTTTCCTTCTTTGATTTATACATACTACCTGACAACAACTTTTATCCAACCTCAAACAATCTTCACTCAATTTCTAAACTATCCTGCGCTTGTGTTTTCAAATTAGCTGCTGATGAAATAGGAGACCACTTCCCTGATGGGGCACCACCATTCCTGTTTGTGTATTCCCTCTCACCTCAGAAAGCTGCATTTTTGCTACTGCTGTAACACACATGGTGTGAATAAACCTCAGGCACACATCTGACCAGATTATACGTGTTGCGCTTTGAGGTCACAGCCTGAGCTGTGCAGGAAGTGTAATTTGGTGCAGAATGCTGTCAAGATGTGGCCCATGTTGGCCGCAGTTCTGTTGTTTGCTCCATACTGGTTACTGAGATAGAATTTGGGGCATTTCCTTGGTGCCTGCAAGAACACATTATACTGGCTGTGGTGAACCTAGAGAGGAATACAGAGGTGCTCAACACCCCAAATCACCTGGAAATAAAGCAGTGTAAGCCCTTTGGAGAGAACTTTGACTGTTGCCCAGATGAGATTAGGAAGGGTGCTATGATTCCAGTTTTTAACACAGGGTAAATATCACCTTAAGCTAATAAACAGAATTGGATTTCATCAGAGACAATAGGTTCAGTCTTAGGCTTATCTTAATGTGCTGTGTTCAGAAACAGAGCTGGTACAGTTCAGGGAGAAAAAAAAATCTCCAATTAAGAATCTAACAGCTATGTTAAACTTCTTGTTGTGAGCAAAGCATCTTGTAAGTTCCCCTCAGAACAAAGGTTTAAAGTAAACTGTCTTTTGGGTCAAACATCCTGCTAAAACATGCTTGAAGTAAGTAATAAATAAACAAAATCTTGACTTCAAAAAGCTGAAAGTAAGGGTTAATAGAGAGCAGATAAATACTGTCTTTGTAGATATGATACTTCCCCCTTATAGGTTGCAACTAACTGACAACTGTGTTGGGGTTTGATAGCCTTTTTCCTTTTATTTTCTTTTTTTTTTTTTTTAAGAGGGAAGAAAAGATTTGAGTTGGCTCTGATCCCGTTGCCCACAAGGTGGCTGGAGCCTGGCCATCTGTCACAGCTGCTGCTGGCCATCGCTGCCACTCCGACTGACAACGAGCCCAGCAGCCTGCAGAGGCTGGGGCTGCACTGTGACCCGGGCAGGGAATGCACCCTTTTAGCATCCAGCAGTCCCCACCTGTGCAGCAGCCCTGGGCATGGCAGCACAGTGACCCCACTGCTGCTTTCCCAGGTGGGCAGCAGGGATGGCCTCACCTGGGAAGCATCAGGAAGGACCAAAGGAAACCATGCCCACGTCGAAATTGAAAACCTCCCCAAACTCACTGGAAGATTTTAATACTGCTGCCAAGGCACACACACGTCTGCCATTCAGCTCTGGTTTTTATATTTTAAAAAAAACAACCTTCTAATATTGAGCAGTTCATGGACTGCCCCAGTCGGGCTTTCTTTATTAAATTACCTCTCAACAATATTTTAAATAGAGTGGTCTGGGGTTTTTCTCCATCACAAGCACTACAGACACCAAAGCTTTGGCACACAGGGCATTTAATTCAGTCACTGAGATGAATTCAGTCACTTGCTTTGCAGCAAGCCTTTCCTCAAGGTTTAGATATTTTGGGGAGACAAAGCCAAACCTTCACCATGTTTCTTGACCACAAGGTGTTGGAAATCTCAGCACTTCCCTCATGCTGTGAGCATGACCTTGGTCCCAGAATATTCCATGCAGCATTTCTCTGTCCCCTTCAGTCTCTGGTCTGCTCATTATAAATTGCAAGTTACTGTTATTTGACAGTATTTTGGGAACTGCTGCCTTGTTAAGTGGAAGTAACTCAGGTTTCCATGGCAGGTGCATGTGTGGTGAAAAATAAAGGTATACTCTTACATTTAAAATGTACAGTCCTTTGGGCCTCATCCAGAACATAATGAAGTAGATAGAATTAAGTAATTTTATTCCAGAGAGATTCAGTTTCAACAGGTACTTTAGGGCTTAAGACAACATTTTGAGTCTAAATCTATGTTCTTTCTGCAATTTCTTCACAATTCTGTATAAACTGGGATACATGTGGATGTCAGAATTAGGCCCAGTGATTCTGACAAGCCTAGAAGAATTGAAGACATTGATTGCTTCATATAAAACTATTTTTGTTTTAAAAAGTACTATTTCAAGCTGCAATGATTTCTAATTACAGGTAAATGCTTCCAGACAAGACAACTGGCCAGTGGGCCTGGCAGCTGATTTCCAATGGGAGCACTGTCCTGTGCTGCAAGGCAGCTCCTGTCACCCACACAACTTCAGATCTTCCCAAATCTTGCTTTAACGTGATTTGGATGGTACAAAGGCCTTTACTTCTTTCTTTAATCATTATTGATTCAAATGTGACATTTTCAGTTTTATTACTTTACTTTTTTCCCTTTGCTTCCCAAAACAGAAGCTCAGAAGTCTTTCAGTTCCCTTTATGAAATAAAGTTCTCTAGAGAATTTGCCCCTTTCATTTTTTAATATTATTGTTAGGTTTGTATTGGAAAAGTCTGTCTGGGCTAGTACAGAACTGATTTACCAGCTCTTGTCTCCAGAAATGTGATTTTTTTTCTTCACTTTTTGGGGTGTGAAGTGATGTTCTACTAACACTAAGTAAATTACTCCAACAGCAGCTTGTAGTGGAGAAAATATACAGTGTAATATTTTACAATGTTTTCAGTCCTTTACCCACATATCAGCAAAACTTCACCTGAAAAACTAATGAAACTGTGAGCTGAGTGGTGGGAATTGTTGAAAAGATAAATACATTACACGAGTTGTTAAGCAGTTGGAAATGCAGTTCCTGTGCATTTGTCCCTTAAGTGCAAGAAAAGACATTTCAGATTTTGTGTATAAGTAAAGATAGAAAATATTCCTAATAAAAAAGAAAATTTCAAAATTCACATGACTAGAAAATGATGCTGATGTGTGATTTTTTTTTCCCACAAAAATAAATGATCACGGAGAGGAACTTAGCAAATATGCTTCCACACACATGCACAAGAAAAGCCAGAAGGATGTTTCTGATCCTGACATGAAGAGCTTCAAACATTTTTTAGATCTCTGTCTAGTCAGTTCCCTACAGCATAATTTTTGACCTGCAGATATCAGTGGAATTATACATCATAGATATTCCTCAAAGAATTAGTTGCAAAGTGGTAGATTCTGCAAAAATTTAAGGAAATCTGTTGCTTGTTATAAAATAATTTGGCAGCAAAATTATGACTTTAAAACTTCTGGTTCTAGTACTTTATTCAGTTTCATTTTAATCTGGGTTATTTTACTAATCTGGTTTACAGCATGGTTTCAAAAGCACAGAACTGAATTGATTTGTGAGAAGTGTGACTTGTCACCTCTCAGCAGAGGGAATGAATGAATAAATAAAATGTGCAATCACCTGCAGGGACTAACAAGGTTGTCTGAAGCTATATATGCTTGTGATACATTTCTAAATTTCACTTAAGTGTGTTTAAAACCAAGACATGTGAAAAGGGAAGAGCAGAGGGAGGCTGCCTTTTTTTGAGGAGTGGGAGCAGCCTCTCATTCCCGACAGGCTGCGAGCTGCAGAGCCTGTGCAGGCACAGCTCCTCCTCAGCTGCTTGCAGGGGACACACAGGTAGATGTATTCCCTTAAAGTTATGGCCTACACTTTAGGTTAATATAACATGGACTTCAGCTACCCAGCAATTTCCCCACGTTTAGAGCTGTGTTTCCTAATGCACCTTCTAAGGATTACTTGTGAACGCAATCCCAACATTGGAGGCAGTTATTCAAAGTAAAAAGATTGGCGATGGTGCAGCATCTAAAGAGAGATTGAGGCAGAACTCATCTCAGATTCCAAAGGTGTTACTCCAGATTTATATGAGTGTAGCTGAAAGCAGAAGGAAGTTCATTGTCTATTATGTCAAAGACATAACATTGTCTATTATGTCAAAGACATAAGATCTTTCAGATAATGGGCTATAGATACCAGGCAAAATACATTCATATGTTTTTCATCTTTTTCATTGAAATCCTTTGCTTAGAAAACTTCATAATTTTACATGCAATGCTCACATATTGTGAGGAAAGTTTGGAATATCTAGAAAAGAATCCGTGGAAAAGCTTTATATCAATTTTCACACAAAAATCTGTCCAGAGATAAGGAATCCAGAGATACAGACAGGACTTTGCACTATTTCTAGACCAACTTTAACTGTCAAATAAAGTGGTCTCACTGTTCCCTTTATATATATTCTATGTGCAAAATGAACCATATCTCTTCTAGCTGGAGTGACAACTTCATGCATCATAACAAGTTGTCCTATAACAAAGGATAAACACCTCTGTATTCATGGTAAGAAACTTTATGTGTTGGTTTGAGATATATGACATTTTATAGCTGACAATATGCATTCTCTGAGGGTGAAACATAGTCTCTGCAAAGTTTTTATGTCTTGATATATTTTGTCTTTTGAATGTCAGTTTTTTCAAGGTAGATTGTTGGGGTTTTGTACTCCTTTTAATATTTCTTTGATTATAAACATTCTTTTCAGCTTAGGAATTTAAGTTTTGGATTTCTAAGAAAGGAAGAAGTGTGTGTGTGCAGGGGTATGCATGTTTGTGCACACCCAGAGACACTTGGGTTACTGTATCCCACTGTCCTGGCTTACTACTACAGAGACAATTATTCACCTCACAGAATTTACAGAATAATATCTTTCACAATGAAACCTGAAGTTTCATTAGCATATTATTACCTCTTCTAGGTCATTATTAAAGATAAACAATATCACTCTATCTAGCACAGTCTTGTTATATCATCATAGTAAATAAATCCTGGTTGATTAACAAGCATTGTTACATTCGTTTCTCACATCCTCCAAGCTTCATAACTTGTTCACATGTTAGTTATACAGATTTCTGTAGAACTGTGAAAAGAAAGAAAATAAAACCAAGAGACCAAATTGAGTGCCATGCATAGGCAGATCTCCAGCCATGCCTATCGAGGGCTTCTAAATCTTCTGCAGAGTGGCTGAAGAGAATTGTTGGGAGGAAGAAGAGGCGACTGTATTGGAACATGTGTTCCAGTCTCTAGAAGTAATTTCTCCCAAGGACCATACTCAAGAATCATTATGGTGAAATTTCCAAGAGTTACATGGTTATTTAGCAATGCAAGTCTTATTAAAGTCTGTAGAACCTTTACTTTTGATAAACAGTAAACACTTGTAAAATCTCTGTCATTTGAATGCTGAGCAGATTGAACTCTGTCACAATATTTTCCTCCCTGAGACATACTTTTCACTACTGATAAATGTCAAGATGGCAGTATTCTTTCTTTGTAAAACAATTGTAAAGTTGGTGCCTCGGGAAAGCTCCTTCTGCTGAAGTCACAGATCTTTGAAGAACTGTCTGCAAAGCATCTTTAAGGTATTCAGCTACTGCAGCTTGTAAACCTGTTCTGCCTGAAGTAAAAAAACCCACAGTCTTCTAGAAAATAGGTGCTAAAAATGTAGAAGCTGCCTTCAGAACTAATCTAAAAATTTCTCTGTCAACAGTAAAAAGGGCTAAGTTGCTTCTAACCTGGGAGTGGGGGAGGTATATAGGGAGAGGACTATATTAAGTGAGGCCCCAGGCACAAGTAATAAATCCTTCAGTCAGGTTTATTGTTTTGGTTGAAGAGGTGACCATAGTGTGGGATGGGAGCCTTTCAATTCTGGGATTCAGCAGCGCTCTGGCTTGATAGCAGCATCCACCACCTGCTGCACTCCACTTTCAGCTCAATGGCAGCTGCAGGCATCAATTCAGACTAGAAAACTGAGGGAACACACACCTTTATGATGTTGAAAGGTAGCTGAAAGGCAACTAGAGGCATACAGTAGTATTAAAAGGGAAAAAATTTGCCGTAGAATCATAGATTATCCTGTTTGGAAGGAGCCCACAAGGATCATTGAGTCCCATTCTTGGCCCTGCACAGAACAGCCCCAAGAGTCACACCATGTGCCTGAGAGCATTGTCCAAATGCTCCTTGCACTCTGTCAGGCTCAGTGATGTGACCACTTCCCTGGGTAGCCTGGTCCAGTGCCCAGCTACCCTTTGGGTGAAGAACCTTTTCCTAATATCCAACCTAAACCTCCCCTGACACAGCTTCAGGCCATTCCCTCAAGTCCTGTACAATGATATGGTTCTGACTGATACAGTCTCCTTCTCTTGGGGTCACACTGCACCACACAAATGTCCCTGACAAGACAAAGTTTGACTCTTAACACTTAATACTGTTACAGGTACTCAGCCAGTGGAACAAGAAACCTTTCTGGTCGATGCCCATTTAGGCAATTTAGAATAAGGGTTATTTTTTGGTGGATATGCATCTGTACCAAAGCTCCCTGTACTTATAGTGAGATGTACTGTGTTTCTTAAAGGAGAGTTCAGCTCATCCCCTGAAGAAATGCTGAGAAAAAGGTTGATGCCTGGACCCTACCTCAGTATGGTTAGGTGACAGCTAAGTGGGGTTGTGATAGTTAAGGACCTTTTGCAGTTCTGAAGTTAGAACTTGTGAGGGAAAAGTAATGGTTAGGTTGTTAAATCTCTTTGTTCTTCAAGCTCTTTCTTTAAAGACTTCAGACTGACTCCTGAAGTCTGTGTTTTGTCTTGTAAGTATTTACACTGTAAAATAAATGGGGACTGTTTAACATTCCCTTCTAAAAATGCCTGTGTGCATGTTCAGCTCCATTAACAATGGAGGTGTATACAGGACAGGAGAGACCCTGACCCCAGGAAATTATTGCCTACCTGCAGTAATGGCAATTGCTTATCTCTTATTCAAATAATCAAGTTAAATACCAAACAAATCTTCTAAACTCTGTTTTTTGTTAAGCTCAAAGAAATCACAGGGAGAATGGAACACAAATCCTGCACAAGAATGATTACATAAAGTCTCCCAAACCCTCCTTCTATATCCTGCTGGCAAGCTATATAAAGATTAATATTTTCAAAAACACCAAACTAATTGTAAATATGAGATGTCCCTATGCTCCAAATGCCAACTGAAAGGCTAGATTGCTATCTACATAAGATTAGCAGGAAATTTAAAGTATTATTTATTGTGGGCAAGAAATTAATTTAGGATAAAAACACTTCAATTTTGAAACAGCAGGGTGAAATCAGAATTTGTCTGTTAATTAACCACCAGAGCTTCACAGCAAAGATTTTACTGTCTTCTTAGTTTTGACTTTCCAGTTACTAAAATGGCTTTTTCTGCATCTGAGTGACTATGAAATATAACATATCACTAGTGTATCTCCAGATTTTATTAGTTAATGAATTTAGCACATTCTTTATCATATAATAGACTTAGAACCCCACAAATTATATAACGATATTTCATGTTGTTGGGTTTCTAAGACCAATAAAACAGCTAGGCAGCACTAACAGTATCAGTAAAATCAGATGTTTGTACAGGTTTCCTTTTTATTAAAATAGTCATAGGATAAAATCAGTATATACAGTAACCATGTGTTGTGAGATACTGATCAAAGGACAATAAAGTTCTTACAGCAGGGTAATTAGGGCTTTGAATGTGATCTGAATGGGGTAAGTCGACACCAACTTACATTCCGATGGTCAAAGGATGTGATTGTATCTCCTTTACAAAGAATTAAATAACACTCCAAAGTTTATCTGTCCATCTGAAAGAAGTCCTATAAAGGGAAATAAACACTTTTAAATTCTTGACACCTTGAGACTCCTTTTGCACTCAGCTGCAACAACCCTAATTTTCCCCTCAGTATTGCTATTTTGTAATGATATTGCTAATACATTTTGAAAATACAAAATCAATTTTACAATCAAAACTGGAGCAACATTGTATGGAGCAACAAAGTGGAGGACTTTTTAGTGGCTGCCATAATAATCTCCAAAGTTCCTGAACCTTTTCTTAATCAGTTTATAGATTTCTTCTGGTATGCAGCCAAAATTAGAGTTTTTAGCTAATTGCTATTTGTCTAATGCTCAGGAACATCAGTGGGAAGAAGAAGCCTATAGAATCCTGGCTTTATGGTTTGGCTTCAGGGTTAAGACACATGCCTGCAGATGAAGGATTTTACTGTAATTTTTTTTAATGATCAGAATGTGAGAGATAACCGTGCTGCAGGAGGCTTCTAACAAAACAGGAAAAACAAATGGAGGCTTAGAGGTAAGGTAAGTATTTAAACAAAACAGTAATAGTTGTTATGAAAGACCCACACAGATTGATCTACTATCCCTAACTCTCATTTACACTGGGAATAAAACAGCTCACAAAAATCCCAGACAATAATCCATACAGCCTGGTGTCTATGGCTCAGCTTTACTCTACAGTCTTAACTCACTTAACCTCACTTGAAAGTCGTGATGTTGCCTACACATGTGGCTAAAACTAATAAAGAAATAGAAAAGAGATTCAAAAAGGAAAAAGAGAGAAGAGGAATTTTTTATGTTATATTGAGAGGAAGCATATTAATTTTGATGAGATCTATATAAATGGGGAGGAAGAACTGAGAGAAGTAGAAGATAATCTGAAATTATGAATTTTTCAACAAAAGCTGCCAGAAAATCAGGAAAAGCAGTGGAGGTACATGAAAATAAGATACTGAGATTTTATCATGAAGACTCTAATTTCAGTAAGGGTTGAGGTAATTATGAGAAAATATTGAGAAGCCAGGAAGAGTTTGTGGGTGTTAAGCAACATTAGAACCACTAGCATGAATGATGTGAAAACTCACTGTCTGTAAGGAACCAGTATAAAAAAAAGGATAAGCCAGTAACACCACAGGGATAGTGGGAAGAAAGAAGGTTCTATAAATGGGATCTTAAGCAGGAAAAAAGTGAAAAGGTATTTACTCCACAAAGAACTAGTTAAGAGGAGCTGGGGAGTGAACTCAGGAGAGAGAATGGAGATAATCATAATGGAAAAGTCTGTTTTACAGATAGATAATAAGGAACTTCTTACTTTTGGAAAGGAATTTCTATATAACTATATATATATCTATATTATATATCGATATAGATAGATATAGATATAGATATATAATCTTCTGTGTAGATTAGAATCATGTTTAGACAGCAATGAGGAAGGAGTCAGAGAACATCATGTGTGTCCTCAGGCAGAGAGAGCCCATTCATAGTGAGGACAGAGAGAGAAGGACAGTGAACAAGGAGAGATTGGTGAGAGGCAGCAGTGACAAAGAGCTCAACAAGGTACAGTTAAGGGAGGAGGAATGTACAGGTAAAGCAAGTGGTTGATAACGTGACAGGATGGAGGCAAAAAAAGAAGGAAACTTGAATTAAGAAAAAAGTTGGTCTTGAGCTGAGCCATTTGGGAATGGGAATGGTAATGGATGTGGTAAAGAGAAGAGGTAGTAAAGAGAAGTGAATAACACAGGCACAGATAGGCTGTGTGTGAGCCTTTCAGTGTTACTTTTTAAAATGCCTGGAAGATCAAAGACTAACAAAGAAAACTGAAGGTTGTACAGAGCTTTTAAAAAAAGTTTGGAGAGGACAAAAAATTAAACCTAAAGACCTACTGTGAATGCCAGAAGAGAAGACGCTATAAAAGCTGTACTCGTAAGTAATACAAATAGCATGTGTAGTACAGTAGTCCAGGAACTTTCTCCAGAGCAGATGAGGAGTAGGAATAAGCTTGTGGTGCCCACAAAGCTAAGAAACAGAGCAGGGGAAGGAATAATAAGTTGGATCAAAAGGCCAATATGATGATGACTGATGGAGAGATGATGACTGGGGGAGAGCTCTGGACAGTGGCACCTGTCTCCTGGACATTTTATGAGTTTTCTAGGTGAAAGCCTGCTGAGGTTTTCTTCCTAGGAGAAACTTGTTTTTTGAGCAAAGATTTTTTTTATAAACATATTTCTTTGTGTGTGTGTGTTCAAGGACACAAATGCATTCTTTTGCCCTGTCTCCCACATGGGGGATGGGAGCCTTCTGTTTCTCAACCTATGATATAAAGAAATGTTATCTCTCTGACTTTGTAAGCATTTCCTGGCATTACAGAGTTTGGGTACTGAACAAGAAGATGAAAAGATGTTCGCTCAGAACCTGGGCACATATAGCCCAAAATCCTTCTGAACAATGGGGTCATTTTAATAAATCATTTAAACCTTCTGATATTGGAGTCAAAGAGCCTTGATTCACCCTGCCAGGACACCAACAACAATAGGCACCTCTGGTCCTGTGGACCTGGAGTATTGGGTGGACAGGAGTTAAGTTTAGAACAGATTAAAGTCAGAATGATTGACAGACTGAAAAACAAGTTTGGCAAGTGAATAGAGAGGCAGGACATGAGAGAACATGGATTAGGACAGTGCAAGGGAAACTATGATGGAAAAAACAGTACATAAGAAATAAGGCCTTAATATAGAGCAGGAAGTGGGCAAACTAAAAAGCACATGTACTTTCAGGGAGGCAAAATTTGTAAAATATGGTTTAATTTTGAGGACTGTGTTTAAACTAAGCAGTTCTGAAGCATGGAGATTTCCTCACCTGTCTGCATGTTTCTCAGACTTCCCAGAAATCTTTTCTCCTTTTAGGAGAGATGACTGCTGTCCCAGATACCTTTAATGTATGTAATCACCCTGTGGTGCCTTTCATCTAATTTGGCATAATGCACATTTGAAAACCTGTCACAAATGGGCCAGTTTGAAATGATGCTGTAATGCACAAAAATTAGTTCTTCTGCCCTTTGGCTGTTGAACAAGAAAATTGATTTTTGTGCTTTATGCAATGAATTTAAATGGTATATTTCAGACAGCTTTGTAAACATAGGACTTTGCAAACAGAGACACTGGAGGGATTCAAACATAACCAAAGGCAATAGGAACTATTTGGGCAACCTATTAAATAATTTTTTACTGGCTCTTGCCCATCATGCCGTTGGACTAATGAGCAGACTTGTCTTTGTGGTTTATGTGTTCTTTAGAAACTCTGGTTCCCAATGGAACTGGTCACTGCTACAGCTTCCATTACCCATGATGGTTTTAAAAGGTTCTTCTGGTTACAGTACTTAGGTTGTGTATATATAGCGAGTGCTTTTGAAAAGGCAAATTCCTGTGCTGTCATCCAAGCAATCAAAACACTCTTTGTTTGCAGAGCGGGGGAGGATGGAGACAAGGGTGGAGGAGAGGGAGAGATGTTTAGAGAACCAGCAGCTGCCACTCATTGGTGTGGCCGCTGCCTTCCTGTCCCTTCCCGGCTGCCTCTCAAAGCTGTGTGTTAAAACCCAGTGTTCAAGGTAAGGTAACAAACTGAAGGAATGTGGACCCAGCCCTGTCACTAATGGTTTCCTGGCCCATCTCCTCCCCACTCCACCGCCTGTGCAGAGAGAGCCTCGCCAGGAGCTGGAGGGAGCGCTGGGACAGCAGCGCTGTGCTGCACCACCGGGGATGACAAATTAAACACTAATGTGTTTGCTAGAGGCTTAGTTGCTGGGCTGGGGTAGCAGATCGAGTAACCCCTCTGCTCTGTGACCTTTGCCTCTTTACTGCAGTTGGGTGCAGAGAGGTTGAAGAACAAACACTCTGCTTTTGATCAGCAGTGCGGCACTGTGCTCCGGCCCGGACACCTGATGGGGAGAGAAAACTGTTCGAGCTTTCTCCTCTCTCCATGGCAATACGCTGAATGTTTCTGCAGCACAAGCACTATCTTTTAAAAAGGGATTAAGAGACTCCACCATCAGGAGCAGCCTCTTTCCACTGCATGTTTTTATGCCTCACAGAGATCAGTCTATCCGAAGTCAAAATAATTTTTCCTCTGAAAACAAGCAAGAAATTATGTATTTATTAGGAAGAATTTCTCTCACTGAATTATTCTCCTACAAGCCCTAGCTTCTCTCTCACCAAGCAAAGCAAATAAGCTATTAATTCTCTGTTTTTCCTCAGGGTATGTGCACGAACAGCAGTTGTAGAAGCTCATCAAGCTGCTGTTTGTTCCTGACAGAATCAGAATCCCTGATGAATGTTTCATTATTTTAATCCAAAAAGGGAGGAAAAAAGATAATTTCTGGGATGGTTTACACTCTTTTAAAAGCCACTGTTAAAACCTTCCTGTTGCAGGTTTGTCTAGGTCTCAGTTCCTCTCTTCTCCACAATAACCTTTCTGAAATCTGGTACCAAAAGCTATGGAGAAGACAGCGAGGTGACTGGCGTGGAGCCTAATGTCCCCACTTTACAACCTTTTAGAGCACTTGAGTGAAGTGTGCCAAAGGCCTCAGCTAGAACAACAAATTGCTTCCCACACGAAGACAGGTCTCCATTACCCAGAAGAGATCAATTGCTCTCAGTGTGACTGATGAAGCTGAGGTGAAAGCACAAAAAACAGAATTATGCTAGCTCAATATTTTATTTTTGATAATGAAAGTGATCTATTGCTGTTTTACTATGAATTCCAAGAACATCAACAGAGAAGACAGGGTAAAAAATGTTGGTTACAACATTGTTTATGTAGCCAGATTTCAAGACGAAACTAGCTGCATGTAGTTCACAAAACACTGGCATTTCATCATCTTTTATTTATGGAATTCATTAAAATGTGAGACTCTAATATACCACCTACTAAAAAGAAAGCCTATAAACTATTCCCTGTATCATCAAACCTATCAGCCATACTGCAGTAGATGGCTTGGAGGAACACCTCATATTCCAGGGATGAGCCCCTCGATCCCTTGTGCATGGTGCATTTACTCAGCAATTGTTTTTCAGAGAAAGACTTTTTGTTTCAGTGGCACATCAGGACAAGCCAAGAAGAGCTGCAAGTAAGTGACAGAGAGAGAATTCACCACCTGCATTTTGGCTGTTACATTTTAGATGTAGTATTTATTTTTATAAGCCCCTGGGGGAGCAACTCTCCCAGATGCACAGTATCTGCATAATCACCCAATTTTAGATAGATTAAATATTCATATCAGGCTTCTTGAGTTGTGGTAATGTCCCTCTGGGGCTCTGAGGATCCAGGAAGAGCTTTGCCACAGCAAAGACAGCAGCAGCACAGATTGGTGCCTGTTGTTCAGACTGTCAGGGTGAGTCTCTCCTCATCACAGCCTGTTTAGAGGCAAGTTCTTATAAACCTTTGAGAATGCTGGGGTTTTCCCCCATATAATGAGGCAAGAGGTGGTTCTTCTAATACAGGGTAGTACAAAGGTAACCAGACCTGCATAAAGACTTTTGCTACACCTGTACATTGAGATTTATTATCCGTCTATTCCGTTTGGACCCATCTAGCAACACAACTAGCTCAGATGAAGCTGAGGTAAATAACAGGTCAAGATCATGGATATGATTACACTAACTAGAAATATCTGTGGAAAGAGTAAGAAGAATTTTCTATGAGGTATGGATGGGCTTGGTAACATCTTCCCAAAATTCATTCTAGAACGGCTCTTTTCCATTTTGCCTGCTTGTTTGTTGTAACAGTAGAGTAATGAATGTACATTTTTATTTTTTGCAATTAAATTGGTAATTAATAAATTCAATTTAAAAAGAAAAAAACCCCTATTCTTTATCCTAATTTTAAGTCCTAAAAGTTCTTTGGATTAGTTAACTGACTACATTATGCAATAGGTCTAAACATTGTTTGCTCTCTTGTGGTTGGCAAATTACATTAAAGTTTTCAGGCCAGGAGAGCAGCATGATTTAATGGTGTAAGCAAAACTTGCTGAAAAACTCCCATAGTCTCTCTTTGTGTTTGTAACTATGACCCATTCTATCTTCCCAAAACACAAACATTTTAAAGGGCACACATGATTGTTTTTCCAGTTGTCATCGCTGTTGGCGACAACAGAGGGTTTAACAAGTATCACCTTGCTTCCAGACAGGATGTGCCTATCCAAACTCAGATGCTTGAAAAACACATGTATATCAGAGCTATTTGCCTACAAGCTCACTAGAGATAATAAAGAGGCGACAGAATTATTCAGAATAACTCCTTTTGCATTAAACCAAGCATCTAAGATAGGTAAGTTGAATTCTTCTAAAATGTTTTCCTCAAATAATGTGTGAGGGGATGTAAGGCAGTTATGTCAGATATAGGCATCTGCATTATCAACATTTATAGTTAGGTCAAATAAATTGCATCTTATACATTGAAGACTATTTTTTCAAGAAATGTGGATGATTTAGAGTCTCCTTTTATTCTTCATGAAATTAAAACAGAAATGGAGGGGGAGAGAGGCATCCTAGAGTGCCCATTTATAAATGAATCCTGTCTGTGTACAGATAGGCATCACATCCAATTGATATTCAGACATTCAACTTTTATAAGCTTCATCTAAAGAGAATACCTCTATCACTCAAATGTCTGCATAATGAGGATATTGCACACTGTCAAAAGCATGGATTTTTTAGCACTAAAGAGTAAGCTCACAACATTTTTAAAAATAACACTTGAAATTGGTTATCGTATACATTGCAATGCAAAAAGAAATTATGTACATAGTTCTGGACAGTCAACAGTTAACAAATTAGTTAAATAAATAGTAGTATTTCATTGAAATGCTGATATGTTTGAAAATTCACTAAAATACTTTTTGCAACTGGTAGAAAAAGCTGCAGTTTCTAAAGCTTGGATGCCTAAAGCTAACAACTAATTAATGCCTTAAAGTTTTTTTATTTTCTTCTGTTTTGAGAGTCTGGCTGTAATCAAGGAGTGCAAAACCTTTTAAGCATGCTTTTGAAAACCAAACCAATTCATTTTGTTCCTGTGTTAAGATTCCTTAGTTTAAAAATGTAGGGAAACTGAAAAAAATACAATGCTAAATTTTAGTAAACTTACATACTATCAGCTTACAATGTTGTTTAAATATCTTTGTGTTTTGCTATTTATGAGCAAAGTACAGCAGGTTATGATACAAAATAGGAAAGTCCTGCTTTCTTGTTAGATAATATTTTACCAGTTCCACATGATGGGATTCTGCTTGTCTTGCCTGTTCAACACAAAAGGAAACCAGCAGATGGAAGCAATGAAAAGCAGAATCTTTACTGCACTCATTGGCAGCTAGTGCAGTGTACTGACTTTCCAAAAGTATAATATGCATTACTACATCTTCCATTCCTCTTGTGCTGATAGATGTTGGATGGACTGTCCTTCATTTCAGGACACTGAAGAAAGAAGTAAAAAACCTAAGTGGACAACTGAAAATAGGACATGTTGATTCTATTTCTACAAGTCAAAATCAAATGTTTCAGCTCCCATACTTTATATGTAATTAAACTTAGTATAATTACAAACTACTATGATTGCTACTTGCTCTGAGTGTGCACAGGCAAAACCTCCTTTGGGAGGAACCAGCCTAATTCTATTGAAGTGAAAGGACTTGAGTTCCTGGCTCTCTCTTAAATACTGAGCTGGCATAGCAGGCCCTTTTCTGCTAAACTGTTCCTGTTGCTTGATCCTCACCTCATTTTTATTGTTTTTAATTAACATGAGCCAGTAAGACAGACAAATGCAGTGGATAAATATACGAATACAGATTTGGAGAAATCTGGTTTTCAAAGAAATCTACTTAGAGATTTATAAAAGAGAAACTAAGTTTTTATAATACACTTGTTAAGACTTTAAGCTCTGAGACAGATCATCAGATACAAATCAGCCTAGTTTCAATAACTATGATACTGTCAATTTTAATCGTAAGTTAAGTGAGAAAGAAGAGAAACAGAAAGTTTACTCTGAAATTTTTAAGGGCAGAAGGCTAGTGGAACAGAAGACAGACTATTTCAATATTGTACTCTATTTTCAGTCTCAGTGTAATTAAAATCTTCAGTGTGAATGCTCAGTTATGGCATCTATATTTTACTAGTAGCAAGTAAAACTGTTCAGGAGGAGTTTAACAAATGTTTGAAATTTATTTGAAACTCATTACCACATTTCCCCCAGCTGGGATGTAGCCATGTCTGCTTTCAGTCTCACACCAAAAGCATGTTACATTGCTCTGACTTTTCTATGGGAAGCCAGATTTATAATAATTTGGAACATATCAAAGATTGGAAAGTATTCAAGCCACAGTGACAGTGAGATGAGACTTCATGCACTGGTTGCATTTAGAGGGGAATGGGAGAAACTGAGCAATGGGTTTGTTATGCTCTGGATCTCTTCTTTCCAACATAGTATGGTGTACCTCATTTCCACAAAAGCCTTGTGATCACTCTCCCTAACCACTATCCTTCACCACAGGCTAAAACAAGCTGTATATTACAGTCCTGTTTATTTTTAGAAAGATTCAGAGTCCTGCCTATTCTGGTTTCATTTTCTTTAACTTTCACACTCCAGTAAGCTTAACCCACTTTCAAAACACTAAGATAATTTAACCTGCCCATGCAGGGACTTGCTGTATTTTAATATAATGCACATTTGTACTTCTATTTCCAAACGGCTTGTGTGTTGTCAAGTCTTGAGAAAAGTAAATCAACTTTGATTTCTTGATCTCTAGCAAATTCCACAACCACAAGAGGACACAGAACAACAGAAAAACATCAAGCACTGTTTTTTTTTCTGAAAATGGATATTAATGTCTAATATAATTTTTATATTTATACAATTTTAAATTTACATTTTAAAATGTAAAGTGGACACTTTTTCAGTAGTGTTCTCAAGAACACATATACAAGAGTAGCACATTTCAAAAGTCTTCTGAAGAAGTCTACATTCTGATAATTTCCCTAGAGTAAGCTTTGGGGAATTTTTGTTTTTGCTGTTGTAACCAGGTTGCTAACTTTTAGGGAAAACAAACCAACTTGTTTAACTAAAGCTTACAAAAGGCTACTGGAACAGAAATGACCTCTAAGCAAAGCTGCAGGACTGTGCATCTATACAGTGTTATGTTTGGAGTGTAAAAGCAGTTGTTGTGGGAATAGATCTGGCAGTAGGAGGGAATTGCCAGCATGCACTTCACAGAGGGAAAATGTTCATGGTGTTCCAGACTTGTCTTTTCCAAGTACTACTATTTCTCTTTCAATACCTTTGTCTTCCCACCAGCATTGTGTGATCTCAGATTAGTCCTTCCCAGACACTTCTCATCCAAGACTTTCCAATCCCCTATGTTTCTTATTCCTGTTTTCATCTCACTGTCCCTGTCCTGTCAGCCCATGGCTGCCAATGCTGTAGGACACTCCCAGCTATTTATTCAGCATTGCCCAATTTGGGAGTGGGAAAATGACCCCTCTCTATATACTTCTATAACACTTTTTTCTCTCCCTGCCTCTAATCCCAAGAGTTCTATAGGAATGTTTTTAATGTCAAGTAGCATACTAAAAACATTTCTCAGCAAATTAATCAAATCATTGATGGTTTGTATTTGCAAGTAGTTATAAAGAAGTTTCCACAGATTTTAATAATAAGGAATATGTAAAACCTTTTAAAAATCTATTCTAATTTGGAACAAAATTTTACATTTTCCCAGAAAATTATTTGCCATGGTTAGTAGCAAGGCAACATAATTTATGGGAAATCTGGGTTGTTCTGGGGCAGCTGGCAAGTACAGTGGACATGAGCAGCTAAAATGTTTCTATCACTCTCAAATATTGTCCCAGAGATTCCCTTTAACAGCACATCAAGAATGTATTGACT
Organism: Dicaeum eximium; assembly: GCA_013396995.1. Taxonomy (NCBI): domain Eukaryota; kingdom Metazoa; phylum Chordata; class Aves; order Passeriformes; family Dicaeidae; genus Dicaeum; species Dicaeum eximium. The sequence continues at coordinate 1,352,563 of VWZP01002916.1, read as the reverse complement.
TTCAACTGTCTGTGTTTGGGTTACTTAAAGAAGGAAAGTAAAAGGAAAGAAAACCCCAGTAAAGCATGTTATGCACCAAGGAGAACGAGGAGATGTGACCACATGGTGTATCCCAGAGGTGGCTGTCAGGAGAACTACAGCTGAGCTTGCAAGCACTGGGCTTGTAAAAAACCAATGGTAATGTTTTATTTTAATTATGGGTATGAATGTGTTTCATTTATTCTTTCAGTGGCTTCAGTCTTGTATTGGTCACTGGGGCCATAAAATATGTAGTATGGTTTATAATCCACAGTGCTCTTTGTTGCTTTTGGAGTAGTTGGAAGGCTGCTCATATAGCGCGTTGTGAGAAACTGCCTGGTAATCTCCCTGGTTAAAATACATGTTAAAATACATGTTGGTTAAAATACATGTTTGCTGCTGCTTGTTACTGTGGTGCCTCATGCAGACAAGACTAAGCTCCGGAGCAAACGCTCCAACAGAAGCAGCAGCTGTGATGTCAGCTCATGCACCACTCCAGCCTTGGCACCAAGAGAGCAGAGCAGGAGATCATCCAGCCCACTGACTTCAGAGACCTAAGGCAGGTACAGGAATACTTGAAATGTAGCTCCCTCACCCCAACAGGACTGCCAAGATTGTCTAAATTTTACAACTAAGTTCCAAATCCAAAAAACTTACAGTAACAGTTGTAAAGGCAATTTAATCTGTTCCTGAAGTGGTTATTAAAAATCAGCTCCAGGAAACTGGTTTGTTGGTCTTCTCTTGGGATCCAGCAATTCTCCATTGGAAAGGCTTTTGTCTAGAACTGCTTGTTACTGGTTTTACAGCTTGTCCCTAATGTAGATTTCACAATATGGTACTCTGGGGTATATTTCTGGTTATGGGTCCTTGGAGTATTCATATATTTTCCTTGCAAAGAAAACAGAAACACTCACGTGACTCAAGTGCAGCCAAGGGATGCCTTGTACCAGACAAATACCTAACCACTGGGCACGAGACCTGTGGTCCTCCTTGCTTATTCATAGCATCATTTAGGCTGCAATAAGACAATCAAGTTCCAAGTGGCCCTCTGCTACTGTTCCTAGCTATGTGATAGTCACTATCATTAATTGACAGTAAGGGTACATTGCATCTAAATCAAAGGGCTAAGAGTAACTTCTCTACAGTAATTGTAGCTGAAGTTTGCACTCTTAAAGAAATGAACTTAAACATTACACAAATGTTCAGGGGAAAGCTACCTTCTCAAAAGTAGTTTAAAAACTGCACCGGACCCCCACACAAAAGGGGAGCCTTTGTGATCTCATGCTGATCCCCTAAAACAATGTGTGAATGGTGATGCTTATCGTGGAGACTGAAACCTGCTCAGACAGGGCCCTCCTCCTTGAGGCCTCTGTTGGCTGGCTCCCACAGGGTCCCTCATAATTCCTGAATGGCCAGGAGTAAGAAATTGATGCTTTCAAGTAATGCAAGAAAATTTACTGCTTTCCATAGCTGTTCTGCATCACTGCTGCTTCCCTGATGTGGATTTGTAGCTCTGTCTACAAGCCTGTGGAGTGGATGGCCTAAGTGCTGGAAAAATAATGTGTTTGCTTATCCATTAAAGGGATTTGCTACACATCTTTTTTCCTTAATTTGAAGAAACAATTACTATTGGATATATTGCAAAGGTTTTACTGCTTGTTGTTGAAGAGAGCTATCTAAAGCCACAAATGTTGAGCAAGCCACATCTCAGAGTGGCAGTACCATGAAAAAGTTTGTAAATCTCAGTAGTCTGCTACTGCTCTGTAGTGATTCAGATTCTGTGTCTGCTCCTGTATATTACCATTTTAATTGCTGTACATGAGACTATATAATATATTCAGTAAGGCATGATGCAGAATAATGAAACATTTCATTACAGAAGCATAAGCCTCTTCATTATATTGTCACGGGAATAGATTTGTCCCATTATAATTGTTTTTATATTTACAAAAAAAATTTCTCAAATATATTAAGCTTTAGTACACTAATTAGATTGTATTTTACTGTACCTGTATGTGTGATTTTCTTTCTGTTCACAGCTGGCAGATGGTGTGGAGCACATAGTTCTGCTATTAAGAGCTGAGGAAGTCAAAGAGGTGAACACAATGTGTATTGGTTTTTGTTGCCTTTTCATTATGTCTGCAACATTGGCCTGTCTTTTGTTATTTCTCTTTTTTGACTTTGTTTATTTAGCTGCTTTTACACTTTAGATCCATTGCACTTCTTCCAGTAAGTCAGCAGTAACTACCTTAACCACTGCATTAAGTTTTGATATACTACTTGAATACAGTGGATTTTTATCCATATTTGATTTCACTAACTTCACTGGGTTGCAGGCACATATAAAAGTTAATCATGCTGTTAAACATTCCTTTGAAAAAGCCTATGGGTGCATGAAAAGTCACAAGAGGGCAGAGGACATTATGTGTTCAATGGTCACCCAGTAAGTACTGTCTGATCATATACATCTTCTCTCTATACCATAAACTGCTTATCTTAGTAATCAGCCATTTAACAAAGAACAACTGATACACTAGTAATTTGTACTCTAGGTACCACAGAGCAACTTGGACCACAAAAGCAATTCTCAAACATATGAAAGTAACAATTTTGGATAGTCTTAACTTTGTATAAAATGTAAAGAATATATGTTTCAATACACGATTTTCTGTGTAACACTGAAAATTATCAGATAATTGGAATATACTGCTTCTCCATAAGTGAAGCAAAATAATAGCAGAATGGAAAATATAAGACTTCTGAAGTTTCATAGATACTCATTATAAAATGTATACCAGTGTAAGTGTATAATTATAATATTCCCATTATTTAATGAGATTTGATTCTACACTGGAAATTATTATCATATTCATAATCAAAATTGTGATCTATTATTAATTATTACTGGTAAATATGTTGCCCAACAAAATCGCTTACAATTATTAACAAAACTGATTACATGTACATCATACTTTGAAAAGCAAGGATAATAAAAGATAGATTTTACATTTTTAGCCTGCAGAGTTTTGTGTATGTCTTGATTAGATTGTTAAAATGAAAGACTACCTCCTGAAGCTGATAGCTCTGCCTACTGATGATCATAATGAAGAAAACCAACATGGTTGCAGTGTACTAAATACTAGTTCCTAAATTCTTTAAGAATAATCCAAGTCCAAGAAACAGTATATAAGACTAGGAGGTTCAAACCTGTAGTTTTAGTGGTAGAAGATTAAGTTAAATGCTCTAATGAATTAGGAATGTCAACAAGGCAGACCAGGGCACCTATTTTAGAGATTCTCAGGCTTCAGTCAATGTAGAAAGACATCTCCAGAAACGAGCCCAAATCCTCACCTCATCTTTCTCCCTCAGCCTTGCAGAGACCCCAAGTTCTGTGGGGTGAGAACTGGGTGAGCTCATGCCCTTTAAGCACCTTGGAAATGTTGAAGTTTAAAATGGAAAGCCCACCTGGACATTTTTGAGTGCCATGCCTTCCCTGTCAGGAATGACTGACTGACTGGTCCTTATCCAGGTGATCATTCATGGGGACAGGTGTGTTACTGATGCAATGGCACGTGATTTAATACACAAACCTTAAATGCAACAATGGCAGACCCATGTAACCACTTTCCCTGAAGAACAGACAGAAACCCCCCTACAATGCAGTCTGCAAACAGCCTGAGATTTGTAAAAGTCTGTGGTCATTCATAGGAAACTCCTGTCTCCAGCAGGCACTGGAAATACCAAAAAGTCCCAGGAAAAATTATACTATTGGCCATTTTAAGGGGGGCATTGAGAGGAGGAAAGATGCATAAAAAAATGTCTGCCTGTATTTTTTCCGATGAGTTGAGTAGATGATAAATGTACAATGTCTTTTCCCTACTTAATTTTCTCTTAACTATCCATAAATTCTTACACCCAGAAGGAACTCTCAGCCATAACCTACAACTGCAATCCTTGCGATGCGCTTAAAAGATTTTCAGTACTTGAAAGAACAGAAAAGAAATTAATTGAGATGACTGTTTATTTGATTTCTTTGAATATTTTCTTAATTATTAGTGAGTGGATAAAACATTCTGAGTGTTGTTTGCTCTACTGTTCTGTGCCTCCCTCAGTTTCAAATTTACAAGATTCTGTTATAAGCTTAGTACTTTCCCAGGAAACAAATGAATTTATTTTTTTCAAATGTTCCAAATAAATCAGTAGAGCGCTTCCAGGCAGCAGGAAATACAACAAAAAGAAAAAAAAGAGAAAGGGATATAGAATAATTTTTACTTTAACAACAAAAAGTCTTACTCTGCAAAACTACAAGATCAACCTCCATTCAAAATATCCTGAATAACATCATAAATGTTTTCATCATAAAACAAACATTTTCTGTAGAGAGCTCTGATTAGAGTGCATATTATTTCCTCTCTTGATGACTTGAACTGGCATTTTGATTACCTTTAATTGTACACATCAAATAAGTTAGTCCTGTGCAGTGATACACCAATGCACATAGAAGACTTTTTAATTTAATGTAAACAATTGTATCCTAAATCACACAAAGCATTGGAACATTCACCTTTCATTGAAACATTCTCTTCATAAGTTTAGAGAATTGTGGTTCTGATTAAGGTTATGGAAGCACCCTTCAAAAACAACTCCCAAGGTTTTTGACTGCATTGCAAGACAGACTCCTTGGAGCTCTGTCTGTAGATTCTGACTTTGCTACAAAACAACATTTCTCCTTAGAAAAAGTAGAATGCTTACCTTCTTCAAAGGGCTTTACAATCAGGAATGAGTAGCAATACTAAAAATAATGATAATGAAGAGCATCTTGCAGGTCTATTTTGGATCTTTCAGTTTTGCAGGCATTGGAAATGAGATCAGTCATTGACTTGGAAAAGTGAAGAAACATTTAAATATGAGGGGTGTTTTGCAATAAACAATGATGGGTTTGTATCTATTGGTTATTTTTATTATTTTCTATGTATGACCAGACAGCATAAACACATGTCCTAAGTTTAAAAAGTGCAAGCAGATATGGCTTTGAAAACCACATTTTAGTTCAGTTTTGTCAGGTTTGGGATGAAGAACAAATATATTTGAAGCATGAGAAAGATAAGGAAGTTTAAGGCTTCAAATAAACTGGGAAGTGCCTTTGTTGAAGTCTGGAGGTAAATCAGTAATATTTTGCAACATGCTGAAAGCCCTTCCAGCACATGCAAAAAGAGTTGTCTGTAGTACATTTAAACTCAAGGAAGGAAAACCTCTAATATATTACAAGTGACTCAGAAAGAAGTGTTACTTTGTAATGAATAAATATATAAATAAATTTTTTTAAAGTTTTATGTTGTCTTAAGCAGAAGCAGAACAAAGAAAAAAGCTTCCTATTACAAAGTAAGTCAAGTTTTTAAACAAGATGCAAAAGAAAAGATAAAGGAATACAGAATAGCACTCTCAGCTAACAACAAATATAATTTTTAGAAGACTCATTAATGAACAGATACATTACAGATTCATTACAGATACATGGTGCATTGATAAAATTAACCTAGTCAGATTAACTTGGTGTCCCTTTCTGGACCTGATAAAGAGGTCTGTCCATATCTAGTGAGAAGCAGTGCAAAAAAGCAAGAGGCAGAAGGAAGGACACAGTACATAGGAGGAATTCAGTAACGTTGCCTGCATATGTAGGGAGGTACCAGAAATGCCAGAGCTCAGCTGGACTTACACAAAAAGAAGAGACTGTACATTACTAGTAAGAGACTGAACAAGGAATATGTTGAACTGCTGCTGAATGAGAATGATGATTCAATGTCAAGGGAGACAGATAAGGCCAAGGAACTCAATGTCACCTTCCCTTCAGTCTTCTCCAACTACTGAAGAGGACTTCATTTTTTTATGTCCATGGGAACCGAGGACATTTGTATTTTGTATTTTCAAATACATATATTGTATTTGTATTTTCATGAGTAAAATTACAGTTTGGAAATCCTTGTGATGATAGGAAACACTTTCCCAAAGTGTTAACACCCACCACCCCCAAATAATCACATTTCCTGGTGTACTTCACTATAATTCTTTTACTCCAAATTTCTGTCTGAATAGTTATTTGGATTTGTGATGCATACAGTTAAAAGCTCCTTGGCAAATGTAATCAGGAGACTTGAGTTCCCTAACAGTTCTTTGTCTGTGCCACAGGAACTTAGTGAATTTGTCTTCATATTTTTGATGGGCAAAATCAGTCATATCTGAAGCTGTCAGCTATCAGCCAGGGATGTCAGAACAAGAGGCCATGAGCACAGCCAGGGCTGATTTTGGCAGTGCCTTGTCCCAGGAGCAGATGCAGAGCCCCAGTGAGGAAACCACAGGGCTCATGAAAGTCAGTGAGGAAGCACTTTCCCAGTGGATGGACATTTCATTAACACCTCTATTTGAAGGGCAAAATGACATCCTGCCTACAGTATGCTGAGGTCTTGACCCTCCTCAAGAAACCATCTAATTACTATCCTCTGTCAAACCTCCCTTTTTGGAGAACATGATTAAGGAGGCAGTTGCTAAGCAACTTCAGGAGCACCTGGACGAAGTGGGATTTTTAGCTTTCTTCCAGTCTTCAAGTAATCATTTCCAGACAAGTTTTTGTAACAGTCTTAGCTTCATATTTCCTAATACTGCTCTTGGGACGCTAATGAAATATTGTTTTATATCAACTCTGTTAATGTTTTTCACATATATTTCAGTTATTGATGATTCAGGTCATCTTATGTTGAGTAACAGAAGGATCATGTTAATACCAGAATTTTATAAAGAACATATGCATTTAAAATCAAATGCTTTTTACTTGTATTCATGAGAAGCAAAGCTCACCTTGAAGAACAGATAATGATTTTATTCATATTCATCTCCATGTTTCTTCTTAAATCCCACATATCAAATATGCAAATCCCCTAGCTTCAGTCAAAGAAAAAGAAAAACTGAAATTGTATCACCATCAGGACTTCGGATAATGAAGCCATGAATAAAAAGATCTCTGATAAATGAGTTTCTAATAACAACGGGGTTTCTAATAACAGCAGGAATCAGATTATGAGAACATAAAGGGGAAGTTTCATGTATGAATGAAAGACTGCAACCTTAATGTTTCTTTATCACTTAAAATGAAGAATGATGCAGACTGTAGCAGTCAGAAGTTCTGTGGACCTGCCAAGCCTCCTGCTTTCACAGATCCTGCGGCTTAGCTGTGAAATTGTGGCTAAGAAATTAATCAAGTTCCACAAAAATCAATCAAACAAACAAACAATCTGGTAAAGAAGCTTTACTCAGAAAAGCCACCCAAGCTGGAAACACTGTGAAATATGAAATATCTAGATTTGTTTGAATAACTTTTATAAAAATATTCTGCCTGATGTGAAAGAAATGGTCATTTCTCATTTAATAATTAACTGAAGAAAAGATAAAAAAGCTTTTTGTTGCAAAAGGATGATGTTTCTAGAAAATTGTTCTCCTTGGGTCCAGCAAGATAGAGGGAAAAATTGCCAATCCAGTGTTGCTGTAAGTATTGAGAAAGCCTTTTTCTTAAATTCAGACAAGTTGCCTGTGAGAAGCAGTTAAGGTGAACCAAGAAAGGGTTAATCAAAGTAGTGCCAGTGTGTAATTTCAGCTCTATTGCCCTCCTGTATTGACTTTCTCTGTTATCAAGTTTCTATTACATAACTAGATTTATGCCACAGCTCCAAGCATCACAAGCATAAATCAACGAGTGGGGGCAGCCGGCAGAGTCAGACAGGGAAATTGTTTTAAGGTCCCACAGACATTTGGTTCTAAGTCTGAAACTCTAGCAATGCCTGTGAACTTGTGACCGTGGAAAGTGGTGCTGGTGGGGGAACTCAGCTCTTTTCCTGCAGCCTGCCAAGCCCTCCACTGCTTAAGCTGCTGATGAAACTGCAGAGAACTCAGAGGGAGATGGAGCAGAGCAGAGAGAAAGAGAAGGCAGCCAAGGCATAAAAGCATCATGGAACAACTCTTTCTTCTATCACAGCTTCCATCATGGAGGGTGAAGAACATTCACTATCCCCTGAGGAGACTAGCAAAGTGATTCTTTTGACTGCTTTCAGCCCTTTTTACCAATGGATTAGGTACTGAGAAGGAAACAAGCTGCAGAAAAACAGTTTCTTCTTCCTAACTGAACACAGAAAATAAGGCTATTTAGATAGTTTCTTTAGTACTAAGACTAGCATCAGTACAGACTTTCTGCTTGTTCTTCTGTTTGGCTTCAGTGTTTTCCCATTCAGGCAATGGACACCTGAAAATATCAATCCTTTTTGACAGAAGCATAGCAATGAAGAAGAGCTATATGCTTTTCTGAGTTAAACCTGCAATTCCTACATGTCTGTTTGTTAAGAGTAGACCATTAACCACTTTTGATTGCCATACTTTCTGCAACTTTCAGAAGAACTCACAGCCAGAAGGGCGTTAGGCAGATTGATGGTCTTTCCATCCTGAAGAGCTAAAGTCCATGGACTGTTGCAGAGCATTCATGTCTGTCAGGAAAGGTCTCCTGTTCATCATGTTCCACCTACCTGGAGCCCCAGCTGTAGCAATACAGAGATCCACTAGAATGCAGCATGGCTGCATGTTGCCACACCAATGGGGAATTCTGCTGCAATGGTCTCAGAACAGCCCAGGGTACAAGTACACACTCAAGTCTTTTCCTACCATGGACTCTAGCACCAGGAAAAAGTAAGCCCTTAGAAGGATTGCTCACAGTCTTGGAATGAGTGAATGTAAGAGAGAGACCTAGTAGAAAGGTATTTTAACAGACTTCGCAAAAGATAAAGAGATTTTCCTTGACACTTGCAGTTCCTCTGTCCTTAGGTGTTTTAAGCTCTTCCTGGAGCTGTACATGACCAGTTTCCTAACACATTATATCTCTTATCCACCATTACCATGAGGCTGCTTTCTGTCTGTCTGTGAATTAATTCCAATTTGAAAGCACAGATTTCTTGGGGGAAAAAATCCCCACTGCTTTGGGGATGCTGCTGCTTGATATTTATTCAGTCAGTTCAGTTGTGTAAGTTGAAATTAACCCAGATATTTTTGGGGGGCAAATACACCTTCTGACAGTCCCTGAACATAGCTGTAACGTGGGAATTTTTGTTTGTATTTTGCAGAGGAAGCTGTGACATTTTCCACAGCCAGACAATTGCCTAATCTGTATCTACAACTATTTCTAGTGGTAGTTGACTAGTGAAGGGAAGGAGGCAAGGATTTTGCAGTTAGAAGCAATTCCCTTTAAACAGAATAACTCTGGACAGTACCTGTGGTAACTTACCCATTTTCAACTTGAACTTGCTCCTATGATCCTTTCTCACTTGCCAGATGGATACTCCAACTGATCATTACTGTACACTGCCATCACTTTTAAACAGTCCTTCCAAATAAAAAGACTATCAAAACCTGTCAAATTCCTAGAGGAAGTTTGTCTTCATTTAATTAACATTTTTCCTCAAAGAGAATTTTTGCAAACATCACTTATCTCAAGTGCCTTTCTGATTTACTTAGGAAAGAACTCTAGAGTTATCATGCTTTGGATATTTTTAAATCAAAAGCATCAATACAACACGTGTTTTCAGGACCCTCGCAGAATCTATGTAATATTCAAATCCAGAAAATGCAAAACTAAAAGTATTAAATATATGGCCTTACATTTGTAATACTTGTTCTGGAAATGACATTTTGCTTTATTACCATTTAACATCAACTTGAAAACAGTTCTTAAAAATTAATGGCCTATGCTAAATAGATACTGAAGGATCAGTGTCTAATTTTAGCTAGACTATATTATAATAAGCAATTACTTTTTCTCATATCATGTTTATATAGCATGACCAAGTTTAAATACCTGATTTAGTAAGGCCCTGAAATGAATAATATAGCTTCTTGAAGGAAGAGTAAAAAACCTTGTGGTACTTTCTGGAAACTCACACAAAACTTTCCTTCAGTTTATTCAGCAGATGAGCTGATAACTGCATTATTACAAGGGGGAAATACATAAACAAAGTTGTGCCTTTTAATAGCTTTTTGCACTGTTATGTTTTAAAACAAATCCCTCCCTTCCCCCAGAAGCTTTAAATGCCCTTTCCCAGGTGTCTGGGTGTTCTGTGTGGTCAGTAAGACAAGCAGGTTATGGTGTTTTCTACTGTCTCAGTGGGGAAGGGATGCTCACAATGGCGCTGACAGCCCCTGAGGATCGGGACCCTGCTCCACTTCTCTTTCTAGATGAGTTCACCAGACAGGAAAGCTGCCAGCAGTGAGATCTCATTTCCAACAGAAGAAATGAGATCAGATGTAAAATCCAGTACTGTTTAACCGCATTGAAGGTTTCAGTATCTGTCCCTCAGACTTTTTGAAAGATCTCTTAGCATCAGATTCTCCTTTCTTCTAAAAAGGTGGTTCTTGAAAGCTATTCTTGCTGTGGTAGTCCCCAGATAAAATGCTAAAGAGCTGGGGCATGGTTGTCTGAGCCTGTATCAATAACCACTCTTGCCAAGAAATCTAGAGCATCCATAATGCCATTTTGGATCTCTTTAGCTTCAAAGTGCCTTGTAACATTCCTATTTTTATGTACCAGTGCACAGAGATCTTATCACAGAGCACACTTCTATTCAAATATAGGACAAAAAGATGACTTCTGCCCCAAGGAGATCACATCTGAATATAACAGATAAGTGACTTACAGATATAAATAGAGGCAAAATAAATAAAGTACTGGTGATCCTAGAAGGTTGTATTCATACAGTATTAGCAGCTTTATCACTGTTTTTGGAAGAGCAGGGTAATGTAGTTACTGCAAGTATTGTTTTCATATCTTTTCTTCATTTTCCATGTACATGTAAACCCACTCATAAGAAATGCATACCTTGTACAATAAACTTGCTCACTTGTGTGGTTATATTTTTCTTATTTCTTTTTATTCCTTAGCAAGAAAAAGATCATGAATGGTAGCAGAATTGGTGCCAAACTCAGCAAAGATAAGCATATCACTGCATGCATATATAAACATATTCAGTATCTATGATGTTTCATACTCACTGCAAGTGTAGTTTTTGCTTCCTGAACAGCTTCCACAAGTAGTTTCATTGGATTTCCACTACAGTATGAGTCAGTCCAGGCAAGTGACATTAACAGTCTCACAGTAATGTGGATGAGATTACATGTAATAATGTCAAACAGCAAATGTTGAGGTACCCAATTCGATCAGATATAACTTGATTTTGAGAAAAACTACACTTGAATCAAAATATATGGCTAGACATATAGCCAAAGGCCTTTTTTTTCTTTGACTTTTAAAAAATATTTTAAATTATTTCAGAAGAGATTAAACATACAGTAATTACAGTTTTTATGTGAAATCCAGATTTAAAACTGAGTGATATGGATAACCATGTCTAGCTCTTTACATTCTGGCTGATGCACATGTATTGATGGTATAACACTGTCATATGATTTCTGACAAAATAATGTTATATTAGATTCCTTTTTTGATTGCCTGAAAAAATTGGCAATAGTAACAATGCTTTTGAAAAAATCTAATTTTCAGAAAAATTCTGGAGCTCTAATACTTTTGAAAGTCAAAACCCAACCAGCAATAGAAGTAAAAGAGCATGAGAAAAAAATCTTAGTCAGAGGAAACAAATAACATCAAAATGCTTCAAGGGTAAAATTGTATCTTGTTATCTTGATCACTGGGAGAGAATAGTGTAGAGTTATTCATATGATTCACATTGGCAAGAGCTTTTAGAGCTCACATAAAGAATAATATACACTTCCTCTCCTGAGTTAATCCACAGTGACCAGTAATGATGAATTCAAATGTGGGCATAAAATTTGTTTCAACCTATCATTCACAAAGAAAGCCTTTCTATACATCACATGACTTTCACCACAGAAGAACACACAACTTTTTTTATTTTGTTTTGTTTTTGTGTTTTGGGTTGCTGGGGCAAGTGCAAAGACCCAGATGGGATATTTTCAAAGGAGACTTATAACACAAAAAAGTTACAATACTTTTTTTCCAGGAAGAGCCATATTAAATAATATGGCCTTAATATTCTACACAGAGAAATAAGATAAAATGTATTTTACTTGAAACTGAATTACATTTTCTCTAACTGAAAAAAAACCAACATTATTAATTAAGCTCTTTGTATTAAACACAACAACAATAACAAAATCTTGCTTCAGTACAGACTTAAGCATACATTTAACTAGAATTATTGGTGGCACTTACATAGCAGAGTAGGTGTTATTTTTTCTTTTGCTGTCCTTTCAGTAAACTACTATCCACAGAAGTCACATCAGGCACATTCAGACAGCAGACATAGGTAAAAAATTTAACCAGTTTTGATAAAAAAATACTAGGAGGGAAAAATAATGTATGTATATTTATGTGTGTATACACTCTACACTTCCTTCTACACAGGGAATTTTGAAGAAATTCTTGCAGAAAAACAGCTGTGGACACCAAAAATCTCTGTCCATCCTTTTGGGCCAGTTTTATTCTCAAATGGTAAATACCTTAAGTGAAAGGAAAAGCAGAACAAGGATAGGAAAGTCATAAACCCTAAATGAATTGAGATTGCTATTAGCACTGTTTGTCCCCCATCCCCAGAAGTGGGAACACTTTTTAATCCTTTTTAAGGATGAAGTCATGCCGATCTAATGATGCTGATTCACAGACACACTGAGGTAATACACTCCACATAAGAAGGACATTGCATCATTTCAGCAAGCCTCAAAACGTAAGTATTAAAGGGAATTTCACAATGGCATCAACTTTTACTGTAATCAGACTCCAAAGTATTATTACAGCTATGCAGGTCACACAGTGGGATAGACTCACTGATGCAGTAAGATGGTCCCAATCTAAAGAACATAAGGCAGGAGACACAACCCAATTCTCTTATTGTATAATAGCTCATAATGTTATATTATGTCTTTAAAAAATCAATTTAAGTTATGTTCCACCCAACTGCTTCTGGTTAAGGGGAAAAAACTAACATGAAGACTGCACATATTTATGTCAAAGTTAAACACTGTGGAAAGAGGCTGCAAAATGAGATTTTTTCCTTGCAGGATAGGATAAGTATCAATTAACTGATGTGCAAACAAAGTGCATTGTTTTAAAACCTCTCCGGTTTTATGTGCTATGTTACATATTTGGAAGGAAACAAGAAATTCTATGGTTCTGACACTTATTTTTAAGAAATTAACTCAGGATGAGAAAATTACTTATAAACATATGCTTCTTTCCTGGGGAGAGCAAAGGTAGCTCCTGTAGTTATTATGTTCTTATCTTTTTTATAGAGTCCTGACCCGGAGCTGCCACAAGCTGCTTCCACCGAGGCCTGTGGTTCCTCCCCACTCCCAAGGGATAACAGGGTGTGAAATGGAGAGTAGGGTACACAGCAGCTGTGAAATATAAATAGTGCTCCACCTAGAAGTCAGGAAAAGCAACTTAAAACTGAAGATAGCAAGGTCTGGGCCATCCCTTCCTCCCTGTGGGCACCCCTCTAGGCCAGGCTCTGTGCTTCAGCATCCCTGCACTCCACCTACTGCAGTCAGTGACAGCCACATCCCCATCACCCAGGCAGGGCACCACTGGTGGGCCAAGGCACAGGCAACTTGTTTGCAAGAGAGGTTAGCATGATGTTTCTCAAACACCACTCTCTCTCCTTTTACAGGTCTTTTAAAATCACCTTTACTTTGTAAAAAACATAAAATACTCAAACACTTGATGCTTCTTCACTTAAGGAAAACTCCATAAAACTTGGCTGACCTGCTGGCTAGAGAAGTAAGATTATTGCTTGAGTGCTTGCCTATTTTTTTTTACCCCTTGCCGAATGCCTGTTTCCCCCCCCAGAGATGAATGCTGGATAAATCTTGAGGAATTACAGCCAGGACTTCATACCCTGTAGTATCTTACTCTTGTTGAAAAGCCCTAAAAGTCCCATGGATTTTCAATGCAATGGCTGAGCACACATTCCTCTCTACCCATTTGCAGTCGTAGCCCACATGCTCACAGTACTCAAGCACTGTGGTCCAGCAGCAAGTCTGACATTTTTGGCAGGGTTAGGATTGCACTGTAGGTTTGTACAACACCAAATTGCATTTCATAGCCCTGTTGAGGGGACTATCTATTTATCTGGATTACCATGTCTTCAAAACCAACATGTGAAAAGGCTTTAAGCAGGACACCGATAGAAATTTCAACGTCTTCAAATATTTCTAACAATATTTGGGGCTGCTCTGAACAGACTTGCTGTGCATTATTTATGCCAGTAAAATCTGAATCCAATTTTCTTTAGTTGCTGGTTCCAATGCCATGAGTCCTACACATCCTATCCTATCATTTTTACTGGGCCAGCCCTTGCCCTAACTCGTGTATGAAGTCTGCTGCTGTGATTTGAGTGTTTGGATCATGTGTTCCCTCTTCACTCATTATCCCACATACTTCAGAGTATTCCCAGAATATTGGATAAGAGGTTTTGTTTATACCCTCTTTTGGCACTCAGGAGTCCTTTCCTAGATGATTTAGAGTTTTGTGTGAGTTACTCTACCACTGTCTACAAATAGAGAATTGCCCATCACCCAACTCTTTAGGGTGACTCCTGCCTCAGGAAAGAGCTCAGACAGTTTCTGAGCACTGCAACACCAGATTTGCTCCTTCTTGCTACGAAGGTTCATCTCTACTACAAGTTCTGTAACTAGGCCAATGGATAATTTCTTTTTGCCTGTTCCTAGATGAAATCTATATCTATGGAAAGAAAACACTTGATAAGTTTATATCTGAGAAAAGTTTTCATTTATTTTAGTCAGAAAAAGAAAAATCAGCTCTCACAGCTCTTCCCACAAACCTTCTTTTTTTTTTTTATTTCCTCTCAAGAAAAGCTCTGTATCTGTTTTCAAACTTTATCTTCATGAGAGTTGTCTATAAGAAGAAACTGGTCTGCTTATTTAAGCTGTGTCATTGTATACGAATTGAAAGCTTTTATTGTATCATGTTACATATATGGTGAGGCAGGAGTGAGAGTGTATAAAAGAAATCCAGTATCTACATTTGCTCATTCATTGCATCACCGTATTTAGTTGCCTATTCACATGAAACAGCAACGTTTTTGTATAAATGTGATGTTTAAAATCTAGTCTACTGTACAATGTTTTTTTCTGCAGTCTACTTTATTTTAATTTTCCTAATGCTTTCTTTACACTTTGCAGAGATATGAAACCATCTTTTGGAGAGGGAAGAAGGGCTAATAATGTGTGAAAAGAAATGTGTATGAAGCACTGGTAGAAGTGACATGTTTAATGCCACTCTGCTTTATTTGTTATTAGTGTGCCAAGGGGTCTCTTTTGTACACATTGAACTTCACAGTGTCAATGTATTTTTCCAAGTGGCTTGTATGGCAGAGAATTACACAGTGGTCAGTGCTGGTGCTAAAAGTAGAGAGGCTCTGTGTCTGTGCCTAGCTAAAATGATTTTGAAAGTTTCTCCTTTTTCCATTGGAAGAAAATTTACTTAAAAACAAAAGTCTTGACAATTACTGATATGACTCTGTTACATAAGGAGAGTTGCTAAATGAAAAACTGCAGTGAAATAATGATGAGTTTAGTATTTCTAATGTTAAATTCTGAACTTAAAGTAAAAAGTAGAGTTGCTTACACAGCTCTCCCACCTTCTCTGTATCTTTCCTTGTAAAGTATTTGCCTCACTGTCCCCAGGCCTGTCCTGCCTGCCTTCCTCTTATAAGTTTGAAGTAAAAGAATAACAGCACCTCAGAGAGGGCTGCAGACTCCAGAAGGTTAATCTGGCAGAGACTGTCCTTAGGGACACATATTCCAGTTTTTAAAGCTATTTCCAGATTAAATGACCATCACAAGCTGCCTCTTTTATGCAGTGTTACTGAAGTTTCAGCTACCCCAATTAGCCTCATTAAATCTGCAGCAGATTGTCTGACATCTGAGTTGCCTCGTGTAGTTTGGTATCAGAAAATTATGCCACAAATTGACTCCCAAAGAAATCACTTTTTGCTTTTTTTTT
>VWZP01002916.1:1201758-1334645 GCA_013396995.1 Dicaeum eximium | reverse complement strand
CCCCCCAATATTTCTTTAAAAAAGCCTTCAGACTTAAGAATTTCGTGTTGTATTTTGAGTCCCTGAAAAGCTGACAACTGGGCTGTCACTGCATTGAAATGGGCAGAAGAGGAGTGTCCTCTCTTGTGCCTCCTTGTGCAGAGAGAAGCCCCAAGGCTGGGAAGATGGGACAGGGCAGAGCTGAACTTCAGCCACCACACTCCCAGCCCAGCCAGATCCCAGCCTGCAGCCCTGTGGCTGATTCTGGGCCACACAACAGCAGCAGAAGGATGGCAAAATGGTTGCAAAATCCTTCCCAATCCACATTTATTTGGGCTTTCTTGCTCCTGCAAGAAAGTGCAGGAATAACATGAGGAAAAAAACCAAATGAAAGTACTAACTCGAAGTTTTACAGTTCTGTCTCCTTTTTGGAAGTTGCAAGAGAAAAACTGGGTAGTCTGAAACCCACAAAATAATAATTTTTAAGTTGTTTCATGAAGGAAATGGATAATCCTTGATTACTGGCGGGGGGAGGAAGGATGGAAAATATCTTGATTAAAACAGTCAAGAGACAATATTTTAAATCTACAGGGTTAATGTATTCAAGGAAATGTTTATAGCTTATTTCCAGCTACAGAGTTGTTAGCAAAGCCTGACAAATTAGTGTAAAAGCAAAGCAACAATAGCTCAGAAGTATTTTCTTCATATTCTCTTGCTAATGAGAATGTTATGTTTCAGATACTCTAATTTTTTGATATTCAGATTGTACTCTGGAAGCATAAATTATGTTAAGGAAAAAATTACTCCTGATAATAATTTTACTGAGATCAATAGAAGTATGCCCTAAAAAAATTCTACTTAGCCTAAATAAAGGTTGGAAAAATAGCCTTCAAATTTAGTTTTTTCCTTGCTGATAATACTTGGAACAGTATTACACACACCTCTTTTTTCCTTGAGGTATAAAATTTAGTCATAAATCAATACTGGGCCCAAGTATTTGTTCTTAGCCTAATGTCATTTTCCTTACCATCCTGTTAGACTGCTTTTGAAGTTAGCCTGCCCTATAAAAAATCGATTTCTTAAAACATAATGAAAATATTCAAAAATCTCCTTTTGTTGTGGAATATTTTTTAACAGAAGGAAGCACTTCCCTGTGCCCACATTAAGCTTAGTTCTTATTTTTTTATCTATAGATTTTAATTTAAAGCATGCACTGGTATTTTTCTTGGTTCACTCTGCTAGACCCAACTCTAACATCATTTTCCAAAATGCCCACACTGTGAAATCTACTCAGCCATAAAAGATTTAATTTAAGTAAAGTAGATCTTAGCATCAGATTTAAGGGTTTAGTTTAAATGTATAAACACAAGGAAAATCCAGGCACTGTAAATTAAAGATTTAAAAAGGTCATTCATTCTTTAATTGGGAAATATTACAGTGATGTTTGCCTATTTATTTATTCCATCAATTCCTAGCTCTGAATTTTCTTTCTTGCTCTCAGGCAGGCAGTCACTGTGTTGTCAATTCACTTTTGTGTGAATTAATAATTTTTTGTGAGTTTTTGGGTTTGGGGTTTTTTTAGGAAAAACCAGTATTTGAATTCAAGAAATTCTGGAGGTTTCCTGATACACTTTAATAAGCAAACAGCGATTGCAATCTCCCACTGTCAGTGTGCTTTAAAGACAAATTTACTGACAAGACAGTAACAAATCATAAATTATAAACCCCCAGAGAAGGGCATGATCAACTTCCTTGGCAGCTCTGGCTGGAAGAGGACTTGCAGAACCAGGGTCCAGAGTGGGTGCAGTCTCTTGTGTCTAGGCTTTCCTGAGAGGTTTCAGTTCACAAATCATTTGTGTATAGGCTGCAAAGCCTCCCAGGGAGCTGCTGCAATCTCATGGGTCAACACAGACCAGCAGGGGCTCTTTTAGAAGTAAAGAGTTGCACAGAAAATGAGGGACTGTTTTTACTTACCCACCCAGATAGATAGATAGATAGATAGATAGATAGATAGATAGATAGATAGATAGATAGATTAGATAGATAGATAGATGATAGATAGATAGGTAGATAGATGATAGATAGATAGATAGATAGATGGATGATAGGCTGTGATTTCTCAAGGCTCCTGCATAAATTGCATGTTGACTCATTTTAAAAGCTAGCTGGAAATATTCACTTCCTGCATGCACATTGAAAATTAAATCTCATAACATATGCATGGTATACGCTTCATACATCAAAACACAAACACAGACAGTTTGGCAGAAAGAAAAGTAGTGTTAATGAAGCAGTTAGATCTATAATAAAGGATTTCTTTGAAACGTTATTGTCATACTAGGTTTTATTCTGGGAAAATGTTGGATGCTTTGAAATCACAGGTCTGGTGAATCTGTAATGGCAAGGCTGACAGACACATTAGCAGCTCCCTGCACAGAAACCATGGTGATGGCCACCTTACACATATGAATAAGTAAATAAGCTATATTGCAGTAGCAATATCTAGACCCCCAAAATATAAGGGTGGCAGGGAATAATTAGTTAATCAGTATTTTGGAAAAGTAAGGATTTTTTAATATGTATGTGTTTATGAAGAATCAGAAGCTTTGAAACTTAAAGGTTTTGATTATTGAGGGATGGAAAACTAAATGGCGGAAAATAATGATGTTAAGGTTGTAATAATTAAAAATAAAGAGAGGAACAGATGAGTAGTTCAATGTCAATCAGCTTCTTTTTGCTGAGGAATGTAATATTCAGGTGCTTATACTAAAGAAATTTAACCTTTCTAAGAGTGCATTATGGGCCAATTCCTCTAAAAAAGGCTGCAGTTTTTTTGGCTGCAAGTCCATAAAAAAAAAAAAAAAAGAGAAGTTAATGAGTTCATGGCAATTTCTTTACCTTTTTCTCAGAATAGAGAAAAAAGCTAAAGAAATTTCAGTTGCAAGCTTGAAAATAATCTTGGCACGTAGAAGTCTATACTGGTTGCTAATTTTTTATATTTCTTTGGTTTGAATTTCTGGAATTGAACCTTTTTCATGCGTGACCTCAGCAAAGCTAAGTTCTCTCTCACACAGACCGAACGCAGCCTGAAACCTGGGCGCCTTTGCTGAACCCCGTGTGAGTAACACGTCACACCGCCATCGCAAGACTGAGGGAGAGGTAGAGCGGATTAAATCCCCACAACGATTTCCCACAACGATGTTGCCCGTCTTTCTGTGCAGGCCAGGCAGGAGAGCGCTGTGGGCACAGCCGAGCATCGCTGCAGCCGCTCCCGGCGCTGCCTCCCCCGGAGCCGGGCGGGCCGGGCGGGAGAGGGGAGCGCAGATTCGGTCACAGCGCCGGAGTGCCCGGCCGCATTCCCAGCCTCCCTGCCATGCTCCATGACAACAAGGTGAGACGGCAGAGGTTACCCGAACAGCTGCTTCCTAAGCCAGAAATTCCAGGCATTGAAAACCATCTGTCTATACATTCACAAATGTATATAAGGGCAATCTATCAGGCTGCGGCGCTGCAGCTGCCACTCCATCAGGCCTGCTTCCTTTCTCCGGGCTGAACAATAACAGCTAGTTCTTCACTTTGTGTCACACAGAATGGCTGATTTGATTAAGTCCCCAACTCTCATTATGCTAGGTAGGGGTGTAGAATTTCAATGATAATCCATAATGCATGACCAGTTTGTCGCCATGGTAACATAAATTCAAGGTTACTAGCTCAGACGCATAATTGGGTGTGCATTGAGTGCTGAAGAAGGGCTGTTAAAATTCTTGTCATAGAAGAGTAGCATCCATCATACTGTCTGAAATTGCAAAGTACTCATAATCAGAAAGAAAAATCCTTGGAGAAAAATGTTAATAAAATAATGATTACATCTAATATAGTTGTTTAAGTTTAAAAAACCAAAGTGGTTAAAGTATTTTAGTTAATAAGAATGGAAAAGGCAACTCATTAACTGCAGAGGACTTCCTTTGAACATTCCCCACCCCCCAATATTTGCATTGTAAGATGGACCCAAAGCAGTTCAGCTCTGAAACTGACTGATTAGCTGGGAATCTAATCCATAAGATACAGTAAAAGATGACGCTTCGCACGCAGACGGCTCAGCCTTATAGGCATCGTTTGTCCAGTTTGATCTTTTGTGGGTAAACATATCTTCAAAATTAGCTGCACTAAGGATGAGAGGACTATTGCATGCTGATTTTTAAAATTTTTTAGATGTTGCCCTGATTTATTGCGCTATACAGCAGCCATTTTAACTATCCAAGATGAAATAGGTAAGGTCAAATTGAACAGATGGAAACAAGACATTTAAAATCAGACTGAGAGAAGCTGTAGTATGTATATAGTAGGTAGTGATCTTACTCCAGCAGATGGATGGAATAGATGACCTAGAAAGGCTTATCTTTTTTTTCTCTCTCTGTCTCATTTCTATGCATTTGTGACTGCAACATACCTGAAACCTGGCATTCAGTATATTAATGTAGTGTGGGGAGGGGATTGGGTTTTCTTTTTATAAAATATTCTTGTGTACATCTCTCCTGTATTCCTATAATATTAACAAGATTGATGTGATGTTTGCATTACTTATTCCTCAACAAGCCTTATTTTGATGACCATCTTTGATAGCAAGGAAGAATAGGCAAATCAGATTTTACATGAGCACTTCCAATATGTCAGGGACTTAAACCTAGCATGTCACTACAGGAAGAAAGATCATTACTAAATGAATATTTTCCTCAGCTCCAACCCTATTTTCCTTGATATTGTCTGACTTGTATGTATGTGTTTTATAGCTCTGGAAAATTCTAGCTGAGATGCTTCAGCACAGGGTTTTATTTACCAGGATTTCTAGTGGAATCTGACATTGTTTCAATGTATGTTTCTGTAACAATTTTAGAAGTGTTTCTTCAAAGGAATAAAACCTCAGTTTATGCCTTTTGAATCCAATCTGTCCCTTGTTTCTGGGACTGAGCTTTTATCTAATTCTGTTGGAGATGCTTATGATTTGTTGGGTGAACTGCTTAAAAATAACATTAGAAAATTCCCATTTCATGGAACTGGAAAGGTTCAGTAAGGAAAAGGTTATTCCACCATGAATTTTCTGCAAAGATTAAACAAATCTATTTGGGCTTTACAGATTTCAGATTGTGCTGTCTTCTAATCTACTCTATATTTGCATTTTGAAAACATAAATTGTAGACAACATAACATAAACATAATTCAAACTGTTAAACTACAGTGAATTTTAAAAGAATTTTGTGAAGTGTGTTTGGTATTGGCTATTTTTTATACTTTTCATGTTTATTTCTGAGAAGATTATATTTTGAGAACTGGAAGTTTTCATTACAAAATTTCATTATTTTCATAAGGTTAGAAAACATGGGTGCTGACCTGTAATTTTTAAAAATTAATTTTTGCAGTGAACCAAGAAGCTCCTTTTCTGAACAAGTGAGTCCAACCCATGCTCTCCTGTCACCATTTTAAAATTGTTCAGATCTGCAACTAATTTCCATTACAGAAAAATGTGCTGGATCATAAGCCTAGATGCACCTTGTAGGCAGATGGATTTTTCACATGAGTGAGAAACGGCGAGATCAGATGCTACAGTAATGGAGGCTGTGGTTGTAGCACACTGAATTTATTTTTCTCTGTGTGCAAGACCTGGTTTTGCACGTAAAAACATATATTGCTGTTCAATATCAAGATAGGACTGTGTGTTCAATGTTGTGTTTTATTTCAACACAGCCTGGCTCAATATGAAGCTTGCAAATATCGCATCTGGAGGTGTATTCTCTTCTTGATGTGCACATGTAATTCCAATTAACATTAAGAATGTTAATGAGAATATGCCCCTCTAGGGGCTGGAGAGGGGGAGGTGAGGGAGCAGGTTTGTAGTTCTGATTTAAATAACAAGTGACTTTTGTGGAGAATACCAGCATGTGGTCTCATGCACTTATATTGTGGAAATGCAGTGGCTCTGAATGAGAGTGCAGGATTTAAACATTGATGCTCAGTGATGCTTAACCAAGTGAACCCGTTGTTGGGGGCAAATATTAAATCCCAATGTGCCTTCTCCAAGAAGGAATATTTGTAAAAATGCTTACTTCTGTATTTGTCCACAGGCATAAAAGACTCCACTGCGAGAGACTGGGCTGTGGTTTTGTGATTTAGTTTTTTTTTAAAGACTAGCTTAGTTTGAAGAAAGGAACCATTTAATTACTTCTTGTTTCTCAAGTACGCAGAATGTATAGAAGAGCTTTGAAAGCCTTAAGCAGCAATGTGCTACTATGCTTTGATTAACTTACATGTTGTTCTTTTGGTGTTACTAGAAGAAAATACATTTAATACCAGATTTCAAAATAACAACAATATCTATATTAAAATGGCTATTAAATCATTGTATTTTCTTTGAAAATGTGATGTCACTGATGATATTTTGAGGAATCCTGTGTAAGCAGAGTAAGCATAACTGTAGCCCTTCCATTTCTGAAAGTGGATGATAACAGATTGTGAAGTGGTTTTAAGACAAGAAGGTATGCAATATATGTCTTATAATTGAAAGAAAATATCCTTAATAGATTAAATGGAATTATCATTTCATTTTAATAGATGAAAACAGAGATTGTTTATGTGTAGAATATACTTTCCTGTGTTTTTTCGCCAGAGGACAAAACTATAGCACAACAAACAAATATAACATGCAAAGAAGGAAAAATGCTAAACATGTTAAGAAGAAAAAATAGAAATAAGAAAAACAAAATGTTTACTGTCATAAGAAATTATTTCTCTTTTTTTCTGAGAATGATTATTGCAAGACATAAAAATGACCAAGAAACAAAAAGATACATTACTGTTTAATGTGCCATCTAACTCTTTTGTTATCAGCGACAGAAAAAAATACCCCAAACAATATAATTTATCTGTTTTGTTAATTCTAGCTGCATAAACTTTCTGCAAGCCTGTTCAATTTACACATTTAGAGAAGTGCTGTTCATTTCATTGATCTGACACGTCACATTTCATTGTGTTGATTTCAATGCAAGTGCTATTGCAGGATGGGCAACATGAAACCAGCAGGATACATTAAAAATGTAAAGTGAAAATGTGTGTTTTGTAGCTGTCTTTTACTGGAACATTTTTTTAGGTCAAGCAGTTGAAAAGCTGTTATTTGAATTTTTGTCTTGTTTGTTTTATGTGTTGAGTTTAGTATTTGTAAAATTTATATTTTGTAAGTACACAGTGGTATATTTGAAATTACAAAATACCATGTACCCTCATTTTTTAACTTGTTTAGGGCCTGATCATATAGTCCTTGTTACAGAGGTAATTCAAGGCTTTTCATAAGACTATTAAAGACAATAAGAATTGTCCTTGTGTTTAGGAACTAATCATCTAAGGCTTAGATTTGTCCTTCTCCCACATCCTTCAGTATCCTTTGTGAAATTTTGGGGGCTTTATGAAAAAATTACTTTGCACAGACTGGTGTCAATGCTTACTCAGTCACATCTCTCAGTGTGAAAAGACTACACATATACAAGAAGAGGTGGGAATTGTAAGAAAGCATGATGGGAAAACCAGAACTATTACTAGCAGTTGTAGGTGAGTGAATCTGTTTAGGAAAAACAAAGCTAGAACAAATTTTTAATTGGAGGTTTTCACCCCCCCATTAATCAGTTTTTTCAGGTTTGAAAAAGAGGACAGTGTTCAGCTGCAATAGCTCCATGTATTTATTTCATTCTTCACTTTGAAGAAAAAATCAGTTATTAAATCAGAATAAAGACATCAAAAGCAAATTAAACAGATAAAAAGGGGGTATGACACATGGACGACATGGTGACCAAAACACCAAGCCTAAGAGCTGATTAAATGTTTGTCCACTCCACACTGAGAGGGCACACACTTGAGCAGCAAGAACCAGGGAACAGGCTGCTCCGAGTTCTCATGCTGCAAATCCAAGGAAATTTCATTAGACTCTATAGAGTAATTACAGAAAAGATCACAATTTTTCTGTCTGGTTCTATCAGTCACATTAACTTGATCTCATTAGACATTAAGATTACTAATACCATATCTTCCAGAAATGCAAAAAACATTCACAGCCTGTGTAAAAAACTGTTTAAAATATCAAGACAAATGACAAGTTTTCTGTAAGACTTTGAGCAGTTCTTTCCTCCAGTGCCAATTTCTGATAATACACACATAAATTAGTCTTTCACCACACTGCAGAGGCTAAAAAAATTATTAAAATATTAGGGAAGTAAATACAGAAACATACAAAATAGTAAACAAGCATTCCCTTTAATTCAAAAACGAAACCCTGAAGAAAACAGATTTTTTGTTAATCAGCTGCAGTCAGAATTCACAAAAAAGAACCCAAGAGGGAAATGTTGTGTCACATTTAGAGATTGTGTGGCCTCTTGGACTGCATATAAGAAAAGAGACCTATAGCTGTGGTGGTGCTTTTGCTGTTGGCTTACCTCAGACCTGACTGTTGGGACATCACTTTTCTGGCTCTCTAATGAAGAAGAAACTGCTGAATGAGAAAAGTACCTGACAAGGATGAAATTCTCTGACCTGTGGTGTGCAGAAGGTCATGTTGGCTGGTCATAATCTATCAAAACAGTAAATGTAATGCACATTCTTTAGGCGTTTCAAGGATCAGTGGCAATGTGATTTCCAAAAATTTACAGTGGTACCTTGTGTGCTGAGAAATGATCACAACCCCTCATAATATTGAACTTGTCTTGAGGTGACTGAAATGGGTCAGTAAGTTAAATACTATATCCACAGAAGCTCTGGGAAAAAGAAAAAAAAAAAAAGAATAATTGTCCCTGCTCTTAAAGGCAGCACTAGTATCCTGCCTTTGTTCTTTGGATGGTCAGGAAGAGAGGAAAGTATCTTCTCATTTCGGTTAAAACTTTAAACCTAAAGTTGTTCTAAGTTTAAAATCAGTGAGGTATTCACCAGTATTGCTAATGGCATTGAAATACTCCTGTGCTTGATCCGCTCTATGGTCCTTTGCTGCTGCTAGTGGTGGCATTCACAGAAAGAAAGCTGAGCCTAAAATAGATTTCCTATCAAAACTGCTTCCCTATCAGTTCAACTGCTGTTAAGAACGTGATTTATTTTTAAACATTATGCACAGGCCATTTGAACCTTTGGTGTGGGTAGAATCATACCATTTTATACATGTTAATACCAGTATAGCTCATTCATTTCCCTTTCTGCACTGGAATCAACTATCCTGGTATAATCGCTTTATATCAGTATAGCTGGGCTTGAAAAGGGGAGATGGGATGTCACTTGCAGTTTTACTACTTTAAATGAACCTGAATATTTAAAGCAATACAAACTCTATGTTTAGACAGGGCTTCAGGCCTTGGAGAATTGTGAATATGAGTCATTGACTGTCTTTTGCACAAATTGTTCCAAGAACAAACCCCAGTCCTTGCCCAAACCCCTAATTAATGAAAACCAGCTAACCCTGATTATCATGTAGGGCACAGTAAGTGTGTTGAAGGGATTCTACTCAGATTTTAGCTGATGTGATTGAGCACCTATAACCTTGTTTTCCCCTTGCCGAGCTCAAGTAAAGGTGTTTCATCATAATGGGAATTATTCCCAAGTCAATTTTCACAGGTTTTTGCTCTGTCTCCTTTCAATCTATATGATCACAGTTAGCTTTAACAATGAGAAAGAGACTTTTGTTTACTGTAAGTACATTTTTTTATTCTCTGATTCAGAAGTGACTGAAAATGTTTTACCCTGCCTTTATGAAAATCAAGTGCTGTTCTACAGAGAACATGCAGGGAGATATTAGATTGGAGAGATAGATGATTTGAAAGTTCTGCACATAACAGAATGCAATTAAAATGAAATAAAAATAATAACAACACAGCATTTAAATAACAATACATATCCCAAAGCACTTCACAAGTAGGTCAATATCATGATAAGCATTTGATTGCTGCTTGCTTTAGTGGGGATGGTTTAAGAATGAAAAACATTTAGCCCACTCCCCCTCTCTTTGTGGCAGTTCCACAAAAGTGACAGTTTCTATAGAACATCCTGCTGCTGAACACCCAGGCAGGAAAAGCCTGGCCAATGCTGAATTGCATCTCCAGGTGCACAGAAATATGTGTGTTATTTTCAGCATGGTTTATATTCATTTTTAGGGTATTTTTTAATAATGTAAACATTGGAAACCAAAATAAAATGCAGATTGGTTACCAGCATGCAGCTTATTATTATCATGAGGCCATTTGAAGATCTAGAGGCAGCATTCATGTGTCCTTGAAGCTGTGAGATGTGGGGATGGGAGGGGTGGGTATGTGCACTCTGCAGGACTGAGGCATTAATCTAAGAAATCATATAGGGAAAAGAAAGCCAGTTTTTCATACTGCCATCAGTATTCCTATCCTACCAAGAGCTTTCATTAGATGATATTTAACTCAGATAATTACCTTTCTAGCTGACATTATCCATAGGAAATCACAATTTCACTATGCCAAAAAGAAGCTAAATGGCTAACTTTATGGCACTTCATACCTTTCAACTGATTGTTCAACTGATAATTTAAGGCAAAATATTCTCCCCAGTCTCCATACAAGTATGTATTTCTGCATGGATGAAATTCTTCTTTTGTTTTCATTTGATTCTCCTGGAAATGGATAAAATTATATCCTTGAACAAGCTGTTTAACAGCAAATCTTTTGCTTTTATGCATTCCCTAGGTCTCAAATGGATTAAATTCACAGAACTCATCTTCACCTTGGAGTTACACACTATGAAGCATTTGTTTCACTCATATCCCTTTGAAAAGAAAATTCCCTAGCTGGGTCCAACTCTTCCCGCTGTGCTCGAGGACTGGAACACTTTTGGGGGTGCAGGTGTTTGTTCCACTCTGACATGCAGATACTGTAATGCATGGCAATGTGGGGACCACAGTCCTTCTCCTCTGCCAACCTCCTCCTCAGAATTTGGGCTCCACAACCTCCATTTGGTCTATATCCCCAGGTTTTTCCCAGTTCAGTCCTGTCTGTCCTCCCCTCCAGCACTTCAGCTCCAAGGTTATCAAACACAGGATATAATTCCTGGGTGTTCTCAGAACATAAACAAAAACAAGTTTTGTCTTTAGGAAGACTGGCACTAGCAGAGTGTGCAGCTGCTTGCAAGCTCTTTGGGGCAGGGATCAGAACTATTGCATTGCAGTTATGTGGAATGTGTTATGTTCCAATGTGGGATTCTTGTTCCATACAGAACATCAAAATTCTATAAAAAAGTAAGAACATTGTTTGTTCTTGTGTGTTCTTGTGACTAAGCTTAGACCACTCAGGCATTGGATTTGCAAATATTGTTTCTTTCCTGCTCCAACATTTGTTATCCCAGAAATATCATCCCATAACCTTCACAACTATAACCAGGCTGATCCCATGTATAGACCAGATTAAGTGTGTCTCTCTTCTTTCCAGCTTGTTACTGTGCTGCTGGGGTCTAGGGCACGTTTTAGTGCCACCAGCAAAGAGCATTTGACTTTTCTTCAGGTTTGAGCAGAAGGTCCCCAAGGGAACTGCTGGTTTGATATGTAATGAACATGTGTGGGTTGGTTTGGTGTACACCTGATGTGCTTGTTACTAAAGCAGTGCTCATGCTAACAACAACTGGAATAATCCAGGGTTAAGAGCCCGAGGTGTAAACTCTTCTCCATTTGTCCTTTTCCCTTTACATCATCCATTGCCTATCTCAATTTTAAAAGCATCCTGTTCAAAAAACTAAGTACAGTATAAAGCAGAAAATCTGATTTATATCTGCTTTTAGCCATAGAAAAATGCACAAGGAATTTTTAAAACCATAAAAGCCATGAAGATATGTCCCCAGAAACCTAAAATTGGATAAGCACATATACTCAATGAAAGAACAGTATCATAGGTACTTACCAGATTAAAACCAGTATACCATTTACTTTCAATTGCATGTGTTGATGTGAAAAGGGTATTGAATCAGCTGCCATTTGGAGGCCCCTTCCAGTTCAGATTATTTTATGATTCTATAATTGGGCTAAAAATCAAGAAGAGGCAGGACTTATTTTGGGAAGAAATTCCAAGAAGAACAAAAACCATTTTTTTTATCTCCAGGGGTGTGTTTTACCTCATTCAACTTAACATGCTTAAAAGTAGTTTCCTTGCCCAAGCTGGTGTTCTTTAGGTCATTGGAGAGGAAGAAACATCTCCAGAACTACTTTTTGCCACCTTAGGTATCTCATGTGACCTGAAACAGGCACCTATTTCTCTCCAGTAGCAACATGAGAACTGCATGCAACCAATTTTCTAATGCTTGATCCAAGAAAATTATCAGAATTACCTATTTTGCATAAAAATACACCCCTCAATTAGTTATATTTTCCTGGTGACAACTTCTTACCTTCAAGCTGATTGCATCTTCATCCAAAATTTGAAAGGAGCAAATCAAACATTTGAATTGAGTTGTAGTGGAGACATTCTAGCAAGACATAAAGCCAAGCATCAAAAATGACAAACCATATCCTTCTGTGTTAACTTTTTTCACTGACAAAACTGGAGAGGAGGAAAAAAAAAAAAGGTAAAAAAACTTGTGAGTAACAAGCCCCAAAGCCTCTTTATGAAAATGGAAACGTTATTTTATATTACAAGTCAATAACACTGCATTGTTGACAGATCTCTCCTTGCCAAGCACCAACTTGCATTTAATATGTTTTACAAATGCTGAACAAATCATGCAAGATCATATTAGGACTTAGTGCACAAGGTTACCATTAATAGCAGGGAATTAACAATGTGATAAGACATAACAAAACTGCTGAAATCAACTTGTGACCTGAGTGCACTTTGGGTTCAATTAGAACATTAAATTCTTCATGCACTTAATAGCCACATGCTATTAATAACAACAAGAAATCACGTCTGAAGAAACTGTTTGATAAAGAGGTTTATTTGGCAGTACCATGTAGGGAAATCATCACTGAAGTCTTCTACATACACTTGCAGGGCACAGCATAGCTGTAAGCCAGAAAATAGCTCTCTATTCTATATTTGTAATATTAAATATTACAAAGTCTGGCCCAGCAACTACTTTCTCACTCCAGTAACAGTCATATCAAAAATGCACTCAGGGTTTTTAGTTTTAGCATTTTAAACACGGGTCATTGAAATTTTTTTCTCTTCTTAAGCATAGAACCACAGGATCACTAAGGTTGGAAAAGACCTTCTAGATCATCAAGCCCAGCCTTTGACCTAATCCTGCCTTGCCAACTAAACCAGTGCTAATAATTGTACTCACTGAATCAGAGTAGCTCAGACTGGAAGGGACCATGGAGGTTGTCTAGCAGGGTCTGTTGGGGCAGCTGGCTTAAGACCATGTCCAGTCTCCTTTGAGTGATTCCAAGAATGGAAACACCATATCTCTGGGCAACCTGGTTTTGTGTTCAGAAGGATTACGATCAAATAAAACGATAAAATGCTAATCTCTGCTTCAAATAGAAATTCATCCATCACAACCTGAGTTTCAGTTTGAATCATGAAGTGTAAAAGACACCTAACATGTCCTCCCTGAAGCTGAAACTCACTTTGCAACTCATTTATTCAGGGTAATCAGTCAATAGATTTGCAGAAACGATGTGTTGATTTCCCTATTTTTTAATTTAGTCATTTCTGTTAGCTGCCAAAACTAATTAAATAAGGCATAGCTCTGAGAGCTTACATACTAATCAGAAATAGCAGGTGCTTTCTCTCAAAAAGCTGCCAGGAGCCCAGTTTCTGGGCCCCCCATGGTCTGGGAAAGTGACTGTGCAACTTGGGCTCTCAGAGGAGACACAGGTTGCTTGGAAAATATCTGTGTTGCTTGGGAGACTGGACAGCACCAGCAGAAAAGAGTGGGGGAGCCCTCTCCATGTCTTGGGAGTTGCATCAGGCCCTGATGGGCACCTGGCAGGCCAAGGGGACCTTGAACCAGCAGATCCCTGCCTGTACATGATGGAGCAGCACCAGCTGCCAACACCTCCCTCAGCCCACCCTGCAAGACAGAAGCTGTGCCTCTCCTCCAAGGCCACCACAAACTCTGGGGATCCCAGGGATCAGGGATCCCAAGATTCCTGTCAATTGGAAACAGAGATTCAAAAGGTTTGTGGATTATGATCCCATATTTATTTGTTTGGGGGCTTCTTCCAGCTGAAGCTATTTAAATGAATTCATGCCAAATGACAATTGAGATAAGTAATTTCCAGCTGAAGTTCCAAATAATTCACTGTTTCCTAAAAAAAGCCAACAAAAAATCCAAAGCCAAACAAAAACAATCAAACAAACAAAATCCAAAAACAAACAAACAAAAGAAAGAACAAAGAACAAAGAAACCAACCCAAGACACACCAATAAAAGACTGGCTCTAGTTAAAGTTTATAGCAACAAGTAGAGCTCACTGAGATTATTTTAATCTTTTCTATTTTCTTCCAAACACTTTGGAGAAGCACTCTAAATTTTGAAAATATAAAAATAAATTTATTCAGATGCTGAAATATGCAACTAACTTTAAAATTGCCTGCATTAGCAACAGTGTTTGGCCTCCACAACTGAGGAGTTTCCATAACCTGAAAACTTTTTTTAGGTTTTTTTTTATTCTGTCTGAATCTACAGACCTATGTGTGAAGAACATAATTTAATAATAATCATCACTGATGAACTAGATTTGTAATTTAAGTATTGGCATGTGAGTTCAAACTGGCAAGCTGTTGAGTTGATTATTATGCCAATATAATGAGGAAAGTGAATTTAGCTTGTACAACACTTAGGGGTCCTTACATGTATTTTTTTAAGGTGAACTTCTCTCTTCCTGAAGTGAATCCTCTAAAAATAAAAGTAGTGGATGACTTAAGAGACTGAAGAAATAGTAATAGTTAAAACAGCGTAAAAGAAAATTTTCAAGGCCAGCACTACTGGATACTTAAAAATTGCAAGAGGCATCAAGATAATACACATAGTATTCTTCATACCCTGATCATTTCTTTAAACATGTTTGATGTACAATTACCAGTTGTACAAGCTGACTTCCATAGAATTTGTCTCCAATAATAGTCTTGCCTCACAAAAAATGTGTTTGAGAGGGAAAACATAAAGGTTGGCATTTCAGAAGTTCCTCTTCACAGCACAAACCTGGGAGCTGTGACTCCCTTAAGCTCTTAACCTGCCTCACACAACAGATCCTCAATCACCAAAGCAATAAAGGGAGTCAGTTTTAGCCCCACAAACTCAATGGCAGACTTCCCACTGGTACCGGTGAAACCAAATTTTTCACTGAAATCTACTCCTTACAGACAAGTGTTCCATTTGTGTATCTGAAATGTTTCATAGTGGTGACTATGTTTCACAGTAGTTTTGAGATGCAGGTAAATATTATTTAGGATTTTCAGAGCTTGTTAAAATGGTCCTGGATAATGAGTCCACAGCAGAACCAGCAACAGATTTCCAAACAACTGAATTCCATATTCTTTCACTAAAAGGAAATATGAACACTTACATGTCAGCAATATTGCTCTTGATTTATTAAGCCTAGCTGCCCCATCTTCTTTTTTGTTTTTTCCTTTTTTTTCCTTTTTATTTTTTAACAAGGACATTTTTCTACCCAGTTTTACGAACTTTTCCTTACCAGGTACCACACTGAGGTAGGCTGGAATTGATGAGATTAACAGTCATCTCTAATTTAGGTTCCTTCTGAGAAGCCCCAGTAATTTTTGAGATAAAAATACAAATGTACGTCACCACCAGAATTTAAAGGCATATGTGCATATACTTAGAAATTTGACCTATTTGGAAAGACAGCTTCCCTGAGTATGATGGAGTGGGTGTAGCTCTGTGTTAGAGTGAGAAGCACAGCAAAGGTATGTGAAGGAAAGATTCAGGCAAAACTTGGACCAGGCTAGGCTGTGGCTGAAAGAGAGAAGGGGAGAGAGATTCTTCTTCAGATGGCAGAAAGGACATCCTGTGCTGCACTGGAGCCTCACACCCTACCTGGAGACAAGATTCTGCACTCCTTGTGAGCACTGCTTGTGAGAAAATACTAGGGCAGCAAAAAGGACCTGGGATCTTTGCTAAGAGCACAATATGAGAAATTTAAAGCATATATCTATCCTCAGAACCCATACTGATGTTCCTCCCGCACAAAATAAATTTCAAAATCACATTTAACATCAACCTTTTCAATAAAAGTGTTTGAAACGTTCAGATATCCTATTTTTACAATCATGCTCCATTGAAAAACTACTGGAAGTCAATTAGATTTTGTTTAATTTTTCAAAATGTCATCACTGCTGCAATCAATATATCTTTAAAAATATTAATTTTAACCACTATACCGCTTGATAAATGCCCTAATTACTAGGCCCTTACTACACATGAAGTAAATCTTCATAAGGCTTAACTGATATTTGTTTTTTTTACAACTGAATTGCAAAAATAACATTTTTTCACCTTTACCCACTGAAGTCTCAGATCCTGCTTCACATCAGAAATGAATGTCACTGCCTTTGTTGTAGCTGGGGTAAACAAGAGGATTCTTTGTATATCCTTTTATTACATTGTCAATATAGTAATACAAGTTATATGAACAAACCTAAAGAGACAAAGAGCTATTTGTTATTATCCGGAGGTGAAAGCACAAATCTTAGGAAAAATCCAGTAGGGATCGCAGCTGAACAAAAGGTCTAAGCAAGGCAGGCTCCGACACCTGATTATATGCAAACCCAGCAGCGCTGCCGTGCAGGGATTCCCTTCTTCTGTTTGCAGACAAGGATTGAATGAGAAGCGGTGAGATAACAAGGAAACGTGCAAGTCTAATGATATGCCTATTTTTTCTATCAGTTGCTAATCTGTAGCTCTGGTGATGATTACTATTTCATCTCCAGAGAGATGCTATTCAGAAACATCAAAATGACATACAATTGAATGCCTTGTGTTTCTGTAAGTATAGGGCCAGATTGTCAGGGCTGTCAGCCCCAGAAGGGAGAAAGTCTTCCTATTTCATGCCGCTCTTTTCCCCGCCCCGAGTGATGCCTTCCAGCAAATGGCAAGAGGAGGCTGAGCGCAGCCCGCTCACCTGATGTGCCGCGGGGAGGAGCGGGGGAGCCGGCGAGTGATGGAGCTGCGAGCCCTGAGTGCAGGCAGTGCTGGCTGTTCGGTGCAGAAGAGCAGAAAGGGAAGTGAACACCTTGCCTTTTTAATCCTTGCCTTACTTTCTACTTTGCTCTGGCATTGAAACAGCACGGAGACGCCGCCCGCATGCATCACCTTACAGGGATGTCAGGGCACTTTCCACTGCCGCTCACCATGAGCCTCTGCTGCTCTTTGCGGACCCCCTCAAGTGAATTCACTCCCTGCTGTGCACAAGAGCTGCTCGCTTTACACACTGCAGCATCCGCTGGTAAACACACCCTTACTGGCGGGGCTGCACTTCAAGGACCAGTCTCAGTAGAGCCTCCTCTCCAGCCTAGGAAACTGCAGCTGGGTGTCCCAGAGGAGTAGGAGCTTTTTCAACTACCACTACACCTGACTGGTCCTGGATCTAGCTACTTTGCCTGCAGATTCTGAATGTTTCCAGACATGCCATTGCATATCTGGACTTCAGAGCATACAGCCCAGTGTCTCCTCCAGTTGTCACATCAGGCTCTCCATGTCCAGAAGCTCAGATCTCTGACTTGGGTATCAGTCACTGGAAGTGCCAAAACTTTCAGAAAACATCTGATTTAGAGAAAATTTAGAATAATTTAGTTCTGGTGTGGAGCAATTTATATAGATGATCCAATAAGGTCTGCAAATTTAAGATATCTTCCTTCAAGAAGAAGATAGAAATTAACACAGATCTGTATATTTTGTGTGGGTTCCTGGTAGAGCCATGGATCCTTCCTGCTGACAAATAAATGTTTATGCCAAAGACACTTTGGAAATCAAGTCTGATGTCAGTTCCTTCTTTGTGAAAGTGCCCATAAGTCGGGCATGTTAATTTTTTTTTGTCTAGATGTCACTTCTTTGGGGCAGGAGCTCTTCCCAGTTCTGAAGGGCAACATATCCCATGTCCAAGTGACATCACATACATATGTGCACTTTCATGCAAGATGTTCTAAATTCACTCTGGTACCTCTTCATTGGATGACTTGGTGGACAGAGATACTGCCAGAGTCGATCCAAAAGGCTTGCCCTACACATGAACACTTTGCATAATCACTGCACACACAGGCAAACCGTGTGTGGTGAGGATAAACAGGCAATGCCTAATAATGTATGCAGGAAAACTATTTATTCTCTCTACTATTAAAAGATAAGTTATCAAGTGGTACAGGAATCATCACTAATTTTCCTGGGCTAAAGGCTGATAAAGTGCAAGACCTCATGCCTCCCTCTGAGACTATTTCCTGGGGTGCAGAGGTCTGTGTCACTGCAACTGGGCAAACAAAAACTCATTGAAAGCTCAGTGTTACATTAATGCTGCGTTGGGTGCCTGCTCATATAAAATCAGATTGGTGTGTGACTTTGGTGTGAATTGCTCATGAAGCATGGATGCTATCTGAATGTTAATAACTGTGTGGCCTTTTGCTTTCCTTATTTATTCCCTGTGCTTTGTCCAGATGTGAGCAGGTAAAGTGACCCACATTCTCCTCTGACACATCACACGCGGCACTGCCCAAGCTCAAAGTGTGCCACCAATTTTTCCCTCCTGCAAAAGCAACACAAACACACAGACAGCCTTAATCACAGCGGCTGGTGCAGGAGCAGCCTTCTCCCCTCCTCCCTGGCTGCCTGGCAGATGGCACAGCAGCAGCACAGCTCCACAGCTCCAGGACCAAAGGAACAGATGTTGGATTACCGCACACCTTCTCGAGCTTTAATCTTCGAAGAAATTCTGGGTCTTACCTGGCTTCTCCTTTCCTCCTGTCATTCACAGAGGCAGCAGAAGCCTCTGAAAACAGGATTATGCAGGCCCTCAGCACAGCCTGAAGCCACGATGTCAGCGTGGATAACGACAGTGTGGTTAATAATGGCTGAAATACGTGTAAGGGTGCAGCCCTTCAGAATGAGGATTTGTGAAGATAATTATTGGGGGTGGAAAATTGGGTTGAGAACGATTTTAACAGCAAAAATATTTTCGTTTCTTAAAATGCTACCTTGAAAAATGTTACAGTGTGAGTTGGTCATATCTTGTGTGGAAACTAAAAAATGCAGAGGGCTATTTGAAAGATAATTAGACAGCCACATAGGAAGAAGCATGTTAAAACCTAAAGATCATTTCCTCTCCTTCTTCTTCCCCATAGGTGACTGCCACTTTTGAAGCTGATTTGTCATTAGATTGGTTGTGGACAAAGAGCATTTTTTAACAAACCCCAAATCCAGAATATAATTTCAGTGGACAGACATAGTAAAGCAGCACCTACAATCAAACCCACAGCTGAGACTTGTTTAATTTTGTTTGTAAGTCAAATTTTACTTACGTTGAGGCCAAATTGTCATGAGTGGTGTAATCACAGCATGATATTATCAATTGACTTTACATTATCAATGGGCTTTATGGTTAGAGATCTTGATCTCATTTGATCCGAAATAAATTCATAGTAGCTTAAAGGAGTTTGAGCAAAATATTCCAACACTGCATTTTAGCAGATGTACTCATGATCATGACTCAAATTTAAACTAAAATGTTTTAACCAAGGACAGATTAAATAATATAATACAAAAGAAATTATTTGTTTGGAAGCTGGTAGTATTTTGTTCAGTGAGATCCAAACAAGGGCTAGCTGCATAAATATTTCTAACGTTATTATTTATTATGCAAGACTTAAAAAAAAGAAAAAGCACTCCACTTTATTTGATTCACATTTTACTTTTCTCTTACACTTCTTAATTGAAAGGGCAATGTTAAACTTTCTTTTCAGTTACAAATTACTTCAAATGATTATTGAGTTGTAGTTCAAATGAATTATTCAAAGTTTAATATTAAAGGCCTCATCCTAATATTGAGATTGATTCTTTTTTTCTGAAGTGTACAAGTATACTCCAAAAATATGCTGCTTTCAATCACTTGGTCTTATAGATTATTTTTGTAGGGGCTGAACTTCAGCAAATGCATCCTTTTTTTCCTGTCTTTTTATAGCTATTGATAGAGACCTGAATACCAAGAAACTTCTAAAGCAGTCAAAAAGAACATGTTAAAGGTCCAGCCACACAGTCTGAATTGTGGTTTCACCCATTTACTAGGAGTCACATTTAACCAGCCCCTCTAAGAAGGTATTTTAACATATGAGAAGTCCTGAGAGAACTGCAGGCAGATGCAATGCCTGTCCCTGTTTCCCCAAATTGGAGGAGGCTGCTAACAGGAAAATTTAATTTCCTTTTCATTACACAGCTGCTGGTTGTCTCAGCTGGCTGATGCAGGGAGGAGATGGGCAGGGGTGTCTTCGTGAGTTCTGGGGAAAGTGCTAACAGGATTTATACATTATCAGAAGACCACTGAAGTTCAAGAATGAGGGAGGGATACTTACACATTTTTAAATATAGGTCTTGCTATTGCTATCAAAGAAAATCAGCCATGTCTGTAGCTGGGTCTTGTGTTATTTCACTTCGTTTTCTTATTTGAAAATAGAGACATAACTATTACTAGACACAGATGAAGACTGGACAAATTTTTGTGAAAAGAATCCTCCCATTTGAAATAACAAACTCCTTGAATGTGCAGGATGCTTTAATTTTGATGCACATTTTCCTTCTCCTTGAAAGTTCCATGTCTTGTTGGCATCTACAGTTGTGATATTCTGTGATGTAGCTTTGTGCTCATTCTGGAGAAAGTGACTGCACACTTTATTTAAAGACTGCTCTCTACTGCATTTGGCAGTTGTTGGATAATTGGAGATGCTTTGCCTTAGTTTGCCTTGCTTCCCCAGCAAATGTCTTCTGCAGCTTGTGTGACACTCAAATCACAGATTTCCTCATGGTGTTGTCCATGGCTCCTTCCCTGTGTCAGAAGAATTTCCCTTGCACAATGGCTTTTTAGCTTTCTTAATGCATTTTTCAACAGAAAGCTTCCCCATTTGAAACCATGGTTCAGGTATCTTCTCTGAAAGAAAAAAGCAGTCAATAGAAACATAGATCTGGTGGGAATAGCTTAAATCATTGATCTGGTTGCTTGCAAACATAGAAGCTATGCAATAAATGTTTAATACCAAAAGCACAGCTCACTCATGGTGTCCACAGAACACTTCCCAGCACTCCAGAAACAGAATATAGGTTGTATGAAGCTCCAAACTTTGCTTCCAGCTTTGGTTAGAAGCAATGTTCAAATACAAACCCACAGCTCCTATCCCTTGCTTTACCCCATTTTCTAAGTATCAGTCCTACCACAACCCTGTAAAGGAAATGTTAGATAAATAGCCTCTACTTCACCTTTCAATGACAAAGTAATTCCCAAAGTTAAATCCCAGCCTTTTCTTTGCACTGTTTGTCAAGGATACCTGAGAAAGGAATAATACAAAATCATCTTAGCTTGAAACTCACTGAGAGGTCACTGGGAGCTATGGACATATTATTGCTGGCCTGATGCCAATGCTGCTGAAATAATGCTTGTCACATTTCTTTTCCTTGTGGAAGCTGAGATCTTGCAGCATCCACAAGATGGTCACTTTCCTTAAAGGAACTGTCTAACTTATCTCCATGGGAGGAAAAAGAGCTCAAAATTTTTATCTTACAAGAACTTCCCCAGAGTAAAGGAGGGAAATATAAAGATGAGGAAAGACAAGATTCAGACACTTGTCAGAAAAAGACAAAAATGTTCTACCTCAGTTATTCCTCATAGCTGTTGGAGTAAGAAGCGTGCAACTGATAGAATTCAATTGTCTGTGACCACCAACCCAGGGCTGCAGTTGGAAGAGCAGAGGAGCAGGAGGCCATGGCAGAGGAGCTGAGAGGCAAGAGTATTGTAATCGTGGAAGAACAATGCAGTGACCATGTAAGCCTCACACAACAGCTGGAATCATTGGGTGTGACAAACAAAGTCAGGGCTTTATCGAGAAGCCCTGCCAACCTTCCATCTACCCTTACCTTTGAGCTACACTCAGGTCCTTACCTTCAGTATATTGTAAAAGAGCAGTGTGAGTATTCCTCCAAATCCAAACAGCTTCTCAAAATGAGCTGTAGCCTCAGAAGTAACTCCCACCTTGACAAGGAATTCCAACTGCTCGGATTTAATTGAGTCTGCAACTTCCATGCTTCCTTTTCCTGAAAACTTGAAAGGGTTGTCTGGGAAGGAGAGACCCCAGGAGAGCTGATTTTTTGTTTTGGTTTGTTTTTTGGGTTTTGGGGTGTTTTTTTTGTTTTCCTTTAAACATGCTGAGAACTGCATTGCTGAGACCTCAGCAATTAAAGTTACCAATTTACAGTTATTTAATAGTGTATGAATTATAAGGGTGTGTGTATCAAGACAAATTAGCACTCAGTAGTATAGAAAGGGATCTGCATTAAGTGTTGGATAAACATTCCTCCCATGCAGGAGGAGGAAGGCATTGTGCTCACTGCAAATGCATGGCTTTCAAAGAGGAACTGATCATTTTTCCTTCACAGCACAAGCTCACCTAGGAGTTGGTGTTCAGTTCCTGAGATACTATAAACCCATACAGTTTTTTTAGGCTGCTCCTTTGGGACACAGCCACTCCAGCCACTGGAGCCATTTATTCTTGACTCCCAAGTGCATTTTGCCACAATCCCCCTCTTCTGCTGATATAAGTTATGAAATGCTTTTCATTTGTAAACCAAATAAATAAAGTGATTTGACTCAAAAATCAGTCTTCAAATAGAAGCTAGTAGTGGTTTTTTAAGTGGGGTTTGGTGAAAAGCAGTTTTTCCCCCTGGGGAACAGGGCAAGCCCTGGAAAGGTGTGATTCAGCATCAGGCAAGGGTAACACCGTGGCCTTAATGTACCATACTAGCTAATAAATGAATCAATTGAAAATATAATGAAAATTAGGTCTAATCCTAAGTAAATAAAATGCCTGGCTACTTGAACTGTTCCCAGTATATTTTCACCTTCTTTGTGCTTTTCTTTTAATTGCCTAGAACCCTCTACAATATCCTAGAAACCATGGGACACTAGCCAGGCATCCAGAGCAAAGATCAGATTAGTCCAACATCTCTCAAGAATAGTTTAGAAATAATTGATTCTCCTCTGGGACCAGGGAATGGAAAAGAAGCCCTCTCAAGCTCTCTTTGATCTTGTTATCTTGTTTATTGTATTATCCTGTAGTCAGTTCAGATGTAGCACAAAAGAAAGCAGACTCTGTGACATATTACTTCTTTTGCTGCTCTCTCAACTTACACTCAGATAAAAGCAGCTAAGACTACAATTCTTTGATTTTAGTCTAGAAGAGAGATTCTTTAGGGGCAACTAAGAATCAGAGATTCTTGTTGTTAAGTATTAGGTTTGGGGTTCATAGCTCATATTTCACAATCATAGCCTGCTGGTGGCCAAAATGATTAGGTGACTAAATGTGGGAGCTTGTTCTCTCCTCTTTACACCTGGGCTCAATATGGGAATTTTCCCTTTTCCCAATCCAGTGTTTCTCTCCAGGTCAGCCCAACCCATAAGTGGAGAAGAGTCCTGAATTATGCTGTGTTCAAAAAGGAATCTGAAGAAGAGGTCTGCAGGGTGAGAGAAATAGCTCAGTTATGCAAATGAATAGAGATATAAATGGATGTTGATGAATTTTTCTTCTTGCCCTAAAAACAAGAACTGCTTGAGGAAGGGATAGAACAAAACCTGTGCAGGGACTACTCTGTTTCTGACAAAATATGGAGGACTGAAGTGGGAGGGTTGGGTCAAGTGTACTGGAAGGAAAGATAAAAATATTATCATTATGATTTTGGAGAGGTTTTATAGTACTTTTGTCATTGTTCTCATTGCTGATACATTGCTCATGGAAGGAACCATGAGTGAGTTTTTAGCCTGCGCTCTTGGAGACAGATAGGGCAATGGGAGAAGAGGGAAGTTCAAAAGGTGTCTGTATGTCTGTATAGGAACACAAGCCCCAAACTGCTTGTTGTTGCCATGGTAACTACATTTAGAATAAAATGAAAAAAAAAAAAAAAGAGATAACATTTCCTCTGCTTTTGACCTATTTGCTTTTTCTATGGGATGTCTCATCTCAGCAAGGTCAGACTTGCCTGTGAGCACCTCAGCCCAGATGCTTTGCTCTCTCTGCATCTTCTTGAGCGCCTGCCCTCCGGCCCAGATATCTCCTCAGGGGATTTTCTCAGCCATCTTGAAGCATTTCCACCTATATACTTTAATTTTGCAGCAATGAAATCATCACACTATGACATGGCCCTTCTTGGCATGGATAGTTCTTGGCAGTGCTTCCACCTAGACTGTCCTTTCTTTTCAAACAGCCCAGGTTTGGAGTTTTACAAAGCTGAAAGGAGGAAAAGGGGGGATTTTGAAGTTTTAGATTTTTGCATTTGTTTTTCTGAATGTTTATGTGCAGGTACTTAGCTGAACCCAAAGACACTAAGAGTTCACTTTTGCTTAGAGATGTTGAGGTACATCTTTACCATCAGGCCTTGAAGTGTTTCTGCCTGTGCTGAGTGCAGGAATAGGGGGGGTTAGGTGAGAGTCAGATGGGAAGAGAGAAGCAGCACAGTGTCCAGAGGTCAGGGTGAGTATATATCTGCACAATCTTTTTTTTTTCTTTGCAACTTAAAAATTGGAAGCTTGATGGGAAATGGGGCATCATCGTGTGATGCAGCACAGGGATGTGATCCACAGTGAGGGAAGGAAGCAACATTACTGCTTACATCAGGGCTGTGTGCCAGCAATAGCTGCACAATATCCCAGCAGCCCTGACTGGCCCTGCCACAGCCAAAGGCCACCAGGAGTGAAGGACATGGGGCAGGACAGACCCTCCTGTCTCTGAGCCTTGCTGTGGGGAGCTCTAAGGCCGCTCTCAAACCTGCCTGCCCTTCCTGTGCTGTTCCCCAAATTTCAGCACCAGCTGCAATTAATCTTTTACACATCACTTTGATCTAGCAATTGATTTTACAGGCTACAGAAGACTAAGGCAACTGGTTTACAATTAAAGTATCACTGAAAATCAGCGTAATCACTGTCTGTGGGATGGCTTCTCATCTCATTTGGACCTTACAGCCTCCGTTTTTTACCTAGCAGGCTATTTTCTGTTAAGGTTGGGGCTTTTTTGTTTGTTTTGGTTTGTTTGTTTGTTTGTTTGTTTGGGTTGGTTTTTGTTTGTTTGTTTGTTTTTTCTCTTTTTCTTTTTTATTTTTTTAGTATTTTTTGAAGTCTGTATGTGGAGCTCAGTTTCCATTTCCGACTGGTGCAAGGGGTTATTTGTTCACAGCAGGCAGGGCAGCCCTGTTTCCTTAATCCGGGTACTTTCCTAATCAGTTTAACAATTTAACCAGATCGAATAAAGGTAGTTAGTTAACTTGCACCTTGATCAATGTTACTCCAGGACATAAAAGTATCAGAAAAAGATTGTCTCTCAATTTACCTACCCTATACATTTAACGTTGTCAGAAACATGTCTAAAAGATACAATGAGAAAAACGATACTGACATTCAATAAAAGAGTTGCTCAAAATTGGAGTAAAATTCATTTGCTGCATAGTTTTAAATAAAAGCAATTAGAATGACTCCTGGAAATGCTGAAACTTCATTTTGATAACTTGATAAAATATTTCTTTTTTTTTAAAGCTGCCTGATATCTTTTATTGGGGGACCAGAGATTATTTTCTCCTAGCTGAAAGTAAAAATTGAAAGAAAATTCTCAGCAGAATCTAAAACTAGGCAATGTTATCAGAGAGCTCAAATGCTTGCAAGTGCAAATTCAAGCTACAAATACAACAACAACAACAAACCCTGTGTGTTTGCAGTCCTATTATGCAGACATTAAATGCGCTGGTTTACTGTTACTTTAGAAAAGTGATATAAACACGTGGGTGAAAATTCTGGGGGGCAGAGTGACAGGTAAGAGCAACTTTTGGCGACAATGGAGCTGCTGAATGCCGGGCGGACGCTGTTTGTGTCCGGAGAGGCGCGGCTGTGGCTGCGCGGGGTGCGGCCAGGTGCGCGGTGTGTCTGCCAGCACACACCTTCCTCGGCTTTGGAGGAAGAAGGGCAGTCCTGGCTGTCTGATGGCAGCGCTTTCCCGCAGAGTTCCCAGCCGTGGGTTGCCCTGCCCCTGCTTTGGCTGTTTTCTCCCCCGGACCTGCCCGGCTGGGTCTGTGGCATTTCCTGACTCACCGCAAGCTTCCTTTGGGGCTTGGGATGCTTCCCCCACGGCCGTCACAACAGCCGTGCCTGTCTCTCCCAAACGCTGAGTATTTTCTGAATGCTTTCCTGCAGTTTCTTGCGCAAGAGAAAAGTCTTTCCCAAAACATTATTGTCGCTCTTAATGAGCAAACAGATGTTTGGAAATTCCACTCTCGTCAAGCCCGGCTGGCTCTGCACATCCCAAACATCTTTCCTTCAGCTACGAGTCACCTGTCTTCTCTGCATGGAAATTTCTACCTCCCACTGATTTTGGATACTGTTACCAGTTTTTACTGTAGGTTTCTCAAAAAAGCATTTAGCCTTTTTCTGTCCTGTGAGAATAAGATATTTCAGTAATTCCTATACAATACAACAGTTTTTATATGAGGATTTTCTTCCACAAGAGAGGAACATACAGAATACAATGTTAATGTGGCCTCTCTGCCCACGAATCACACTGCAGTGAATTTCTGTGTCTCTGCTCTTAGACTGGCCAAATGTACATTAATGCAATTTAACCTCTTTCTCTGAAGTTTAGATTAAGGCTCGTTGCATCACAAATAAAACAGACCAAAACTGATAGAGACATTTATAAGCAGTTATGGTTATCATCCAATGTCTGACAACTTGTTTTACATCCTTAACTCAATTCTGTGGCCAAACTCTGTAAGAGGGGGGAGTGTAACATTTTACTTGTAGCACTAAGGGTAGTTTAATGCAATTTCTGTCAGCAAAGTAGATCTGACACAGTATTTCATTCACCTTATCTGGAAATGCACAAATTGTCAGGGAGCCCAGGACCCTCTGCTATAAGTCATTTGCAGTTAAACTAATACTTTTCCCATTGAAACAACTCTCTAGCTTTGCTGCTATTTGTGTGGTTTTCTGGTTTTGGGAGCTGTTTCGTTCATTTTGTTGACTTTGGCAAATGTCAACATAATTGCTTGTCCATGTTCTGAGACATTTCCATGAAACAGTTGTTCTCTTCAAAAATTTTAGCTGATGCTCTCACTCAGATGTACAGGACTTAAAATCATTAGTTGAATATTGATTATGGATACCACTCTGTTCAGTTTTGTTGTTGGAATCTGTTGTATGATTGAAAAACAGAGAGTCTAACACAAAAAAATAATTAAATTATTACACCAGCAGTGGACTAATTCACTTTTCTCCTATGATTTCATTCCATATGATTTTGGGATCATACCTAAATGATTGTCAATCCTTAAAATCTACAATTCAACTCAATTATATTAATGAAAACTTGAAAAAAGACTCTGACATTAAATAGTTTGGCAAACTGTTCCTTTTTCCCCTATTCTCAAAGCCTGTTATAAGCTCAAGCTGCTCACTTCTGGTCCTAAAGCTCATCACTTTGCTCATTTTGCTCTCCTTCACTTCCAGAGTGCATTTCTGAAGCAAACCACCTGCACTTACTGTACATTGGCATATTTTGAGAGAAAGCACAAAACTGGTCTCTTTTTTACATAAAATAAACAAACCTGGGAGATGTTGGAGAAGCACACCTCACACTGTGAGAGCCATGAAGTTTTCATTCAACCTGACTAGAGCTGGTTCAAAGAAATCAACCCAAAACGTATCTGGGACAGATGCAGGGTCCTCTGCACCACCTTCTTTGCTCTGCAAGTAGGGATGTGCTTGGCTGCAACTTTTGGTAAAGACTGAAGAAGTCAACATTTGATGTGTTTTGCTGTCCAACTGCAGATGCCAAAACTGTATATTATATATGTACACATATATATATGCACCAACCTGCTTTGGAGATGAGGCAT
Source organism: Dicaeum eximium (assembly GCA_013396995.1). Lineage (NCBI taxonomy): Eukaryota > Metazoa > Chordata > Aves > Passeriformes > Dicaeidae > Dicaeum > Dicaeum eximium. The sequence continues at coordinate 1,306,554 of VWZP01002916.1, read as the reverse complement.
GAAAAAAATAAATTATGAAAATTATGCTTCTCAGCAAAGAAAATTTTGTGGGAAAACCATTATAACTTTTAATGTGTAGGAAATGTAGCCTTATAACTTTACGATTCCTTCGGTCTTGCGGTTATGAATTTATTTTAAATATCACTTCTCGTTATACTCTTAATGCACATGTGCCTGGGATTCTACAGGTGGGCCAAAAGCATGTTAGGGTGAATAATAAACATTTCCAGAGAGCAGTCAAAATTACCCTGACATCATCAGAAATATATTATCAGGTGGTGGTGCAGCACTGACTCTGGCTGGGTATTTAGAAAGCATTATGGCGTTACCTAATGCTATCAATGATGTTACTGATGAGGATACACAAATGCATTGGCCAGACCCTCGTTAGGGCAGAGCCCCTCCAATGCACAGTCCCTCTTCCAAAGAGCTTCCAAATTAAGAAATAGATGTGATGAGTATGGAAAAGGCCGTGGTAGATATTTCAACAGCTGTCCAAAACACCACAAATCTTGGGAGAAAAATCTTCCAGGAATTTTTTAAGTCTGTACTTCAGGCCTCATCTCTAACGTGTTAATCCTTCCTTCTTAAAGGATTTGAGGAGGAATGGGATATCAAGAAGAAAATGAAAATACATTGCATTTATCTGCACACTCGTATTTTTAATTATGTAGCATTTGGTATTCTTCTTCCATTGGCATCTTGCTAAAAATGGTTCTAATTATCCCAGAAGCAGGGCCATGAAACTTGGGGAATTGAGCAAGCAAAAAGATTAACCAATATGGACAAATTCTAATACACTCCTCACTCATTTGGGTAATATTCTACCCATCAAATAATTTCCTTGATCANTTTTTTTTTTTTTTTGTAATGAATAATGAGCCAGTATGAAAAGTGAAAGGATTAAAGACCCCAGATTCTACCTGTGAGGCTATCTATGGAATAGACAAATTTCATCAGGGCTAACAGTGACAGAATGGATCTTGAAGTGAATACTTAAAGTAATGACTCTGTTACCCAGAAAATTATTTCCTAAAGAGTGGGATGGACAAAAGATTTTATTGATTTTTATTTCATATTTTAATGATGTGTATTTTAGCCATCTCTTCTGTTCCAGGTGAACCTCTGTCTTCTTCCTATGAAAGCAATGATATCATGTAGCATCTATTACAGAGTAGTTGTTACTTTTCACGATCCCAGCTGTTTCATTCTAAGACTAAAAATATATTGGATGCCTGCCAATTAAGTAAATGGAATTGCCATTTTCATTTATCTCAATAGCCAGTTTAACTTGCATTCATAATGTTTTTTGTTAATGTAGATAAAATGACAGCACTGGCAAGAGAGAGTATTTTTATGAGCAGAATATGTATGTTAAAATATTCAGCCTTTTCAGAGTATTCACAGCTGTTTTGGTTTCCAAATGCAAGTTTTAAATGATCACTAATGCTCTGGTGTCTCCTACCTGTCCACTGACGCCAGGTCCCCCTCCCTTCTGCTCATCTTTCTGGTGTTTGGTGCAGAATGATCAATAAGAGGGAGGGCTACATGGGCATATTTTCCCACCTACTTCCTATTCCTGCTTTCCAGTTAAAATGCTGAATAGAATTATAAACCCATTAAGCAGTGTTAAAATACACTAATATCAGAGTGCTCTTTTTGAAAACTGGATCACTTTACAGCAGAGCCACATCTTCCTTTAGGTACGTCAGCAAGGGTTACGGAAAGCAGATGTAATCAGCTAGAGAATTTTTTAAAAAGTACTTCCTGTAGAGAATTAAATGCTTCACAGTTTCTATTACCTACACAAAATGTCCATCAGAAAAAAAAGGATTAAAAATTATATTAAATTTGTTTCACTTACTGTCGAAATGTTCTGCCATCTCAAAAATGCAATAAACATCCATTGCAAAACTTGGAGACTCCACATATGGAGGCCCTTTTTGGGACAGAGGCATAGGTTTGTGACAGAAGATATATTTGGAGTGTAAGGCAAGGAGGTTTGTGAAAGGGCAGGTGGGTCTTGAAGGAAGAAGAAGGATTCAAGAGTGATGTTGTGCACTGCTCAGTTGTGTGCTAATTGTCCAGGTTAAGGAAGGGTTTTAAAGAAATGGTTATATTCACCTAAAGAAACTTCAGAACCTTCCAAAAACAAAAGCCCTTTTAGCAAGGCAACCTTATATCTCCTGTTACCTTTGAATGCATATGCCTTTGAGGAAGCTGAGTAACAAGGAAGGGAGAAGAGAGACAGTGGGTGTCTGAACATCCTCCCCCACAAGCAGGAGCTGAAGCAGCGGAAGAGTTCTCACCCCACTGTGTCATCTGGTATTTGGGGTGCTTTGCTTGGCACATGCCAAGACATTTGCAGGAATAAGTGACCAAGATGAGTTCAGCTAAAATAAAGTCTATCTGAACAGGCTGTTTAAACTCTGAATTAAATTTTTCCCAGGAAATAAAGTACCGTGCTTCTGAGAATAGTAAGTGCAACAGCTAAGTTTCAAATGCTGAGCCACGATCAGAAAATTCAGCTTCTCATTAATTAGAAACATACCCCTTCAGCAAAATTACAGACAAAGGCAAAAGGCAGACACACAAAAGGGTAAAACTATAAAGCAAAGCAGAAAGTAATCAATTAATGCACTTCAGCTTTGTATTGTTATGTTTACCTCGTTCTGAAATGTTTATACAGATTCCTTGTTCTAATATCCAAATATCCTTGAACGCACATTTCCTCAGAGCATCTCGTGACAGGCAGAGAGAAAATGGTTATCCCCATTTCACAGGGGGAGAACTGAGGCAGGAAAAGCCTGTGATCAAAATGAGGTCCCTGGAGAGGCAGTCTCCAAAAAGCAACTGGCTTTCCTATGCTTCACAGCTATCAGTGGTAGAGATAAAATAAATTCTACTTAAATACTGAATTGGCTTAAGGTCACAGAATTTAGATGAATTCTGCAAATAATACAGATTTTTTTTATATGTCCTCTCACTTTTCTAGCCCTTAAAATGTACTACCTTTCAATTTTCAATGTTTTCTACGCAAATCTGAAAAAAAGGAGAGAGATTTAATGCATATAATGTTGTATATAATCTATATCATACATATTTAATGAAAGATTATATTTTTAAGCAAGATTGCAATTCAGGCAACTGAAGATTAGAATGATTTAATTATACATCTATATATAAATAGTACAAGTAGAAATTAACCAAATTTTATCTATTTCTCTATATATTTATGTATGTATGCAGATGCATTTTCTGACCTTGAAAAAAAGAAATGTATAAAAGTTGTTAGTAGTCTTTTAGATATAGGTGAATGAAATTACATTTGAAGTAATTACAGAAATAAATGCCGACTAATCAGCAATTCATCACAAAGTAATTTCTTGTTAATGTAAAGATAATATAAAAATGAGGAAAAATAAAAGTAGTGTACAAAAAAAAATTTTTTAAAAATTTAAAAGTGGCTTCTTGTTGATGAAATCACCTTTGCTCTTTCTGTCCCTCCAGTGCCCTATGCCCATGCCCTTGCCCAGCCCTGGGCAGCAGGAGCTGTCGATGCTCCAGCTCTGTCCCAGCCGGCTCCCTCCCCCTGGGCTGGGATACACGGGGAGCTGGAAGTCACCGCTGCAACCCCTTGCAGGCTGAGGGCAGCAGGAGGCATTGGAAGGAGCAGAAGGGTCTTCTCTGCCCTCCAGACCCTGTGGCCAATCCCTCTGCAAGAGACCCTTACTTCAAACAGATTTAAATAGCTGCTTTCCAGGTGTCTCCCAGCTGGCTGGTAACCCAATATCCTAAGGGTTCATGTACCTATTTTTCCTAAATTTCCCCAACTTCCCTTTCCTCTGCATCAACATCTGGCCTCAACCTAACCATTCAGGACTATTTTTCATTTGCAGGCAGGCTCTTTTTGAAATCACAGTCATTGTATGCATATTTCCATAGCCTTCAAATCTCACAGGCCTTGCTGAAGGCAGGATTTTATTAGTATTCCTACATGATTAAGATTGCTTACGTCATTCACAGATCACCAAAAGAAAATATCAGAACTCTGCCTCTCCATTAATTTCAGTAGAGTTAAACTGAGACAAGCACAGCCTGTTGTGCCGTGGCATCTCAGAGAAGTGCACTGATTTCAAAGCACTGCGTGTAGGGAATAGATGAGGCACAAATGCCATCCAGCAGCTGTAACCTCACTGCAGCTTCCTCTCTTCCATTTCAGCACAGCTTTGACAACTTCTGTAGCTAACACAACGATTCTTGATGGCAGATGATAGCAAAATATCCTAGCAATTACCTAGCTTAATTGTTTGGGTTTTTTAAAGATAGCTTTGACAGTTTGCAGACTGTGAACAGTAGGTTTAAGCATGCTATTTAAAAGGCTGGGGCAATGCACACAACTTCTGTGGGATGAAGATATAAAGAAGAAAAATATCCTGGTAGTTGATAGTAGCAAAAATTCTAATATAACAAGCTAGGGGCAAAAGATCTCAGTTCATTCCACCAAAGTTATCCAGATGTTAAAAGGTCTTCTTCAGGGAGGTTGAGATACCTCCCCTTACAGATGGGAAACGTACAGGGACTCTCTCAGAATTAAATAGAAGTATCTTAACATAGACACAGTGTGACATCATTGGTGTAAATTGGTAAGACAAATGCATTTGCCAAGATTTTTTCTCGTGATTAATGGTTCTGGACGACTTCTAAGGGCTTTGCTTTAAACCCTTTTAGAAGGACAGTTTTTCTTAAGCTGAGAGCTCAGTGTGAGAGTAACTCCCTTTTACATATCTGAAGCAGAGCTCTGTGCTAGAAATGAGTTTCCAGAGTCGCTACCTGTGGAAATGTAGATCCTACTCCTGAATGTTCCTGAACAGTGTTATACAAATGCTTGGTGGTTATTCAGTTACACAGATTCAAACTTACCGTATGCAAATAAGAAGTAACTCAAGTTTTCCAATTTATTTAAAAAACTTAAAAGCAATCAATATGAAGTTATCATCAATAAAATCTAGGGATGCCTTCAATATATATTTTAGGGCTGCTGATTTTAGGTGTTAAAGCCAGACATTTATTTATTTCCTATGATTTGAAGAGTCTGCTTCTGTTCCTCTTTTAAGTCAAGGAGAGTTTTATCACTGTCTTCAAGGACGGGCAAATTAGAGCCCAAATTAGCATCTGGAACTATGTACAGTAGGGTGTTCGAGTGGTGTACAACTTGTCACCACAATTATAGTAATTTTAATCAACCTCATTTGCTGTTTGCTTCTCTGAGATTTCCAGGAAAATTTGCTCATCTGCACTTCAGTGTTAAGATCTCCCTACCCTTTCTGTTTTACAAGCCATGCTTTTATCCTGTCACTCCTGCTGCAGCTGAACCGGAGCATTTTAATAAACCTCTTGTTACCCACATCTTCTATCCATATGTCATTGGCTTAAGCAGAGCAGTTTGTCAGGTTAATATTTTATACATTTTGTATTTAGACTATTACTTAGCTGATCCATAACAGGGGATTATAGTCAGGGATAGGAATATTGAGTGGCTTTTTTTTTTCCCCACGTGCTTGTCTCCAAGACAACTAGATGGCTGTATTTAAAAGAGCACAAAGACCAGAACGAGTAGCTCATCCAAGTCTTTTAGCAAGTGAATGCTCTGCGGTTTAGCATTTTCAGGCAGGCCTTTCACTCCATTCCCCTGACATTTTTCACCTCGGGCTCTGATAGGTGGTAACTCCGACTGGGAGCCCAGTTGATAATTGCAGCTATTAAGCTGCTGCTAGTGTAACTCCAGTTCCCTTTTGTTTCTGGTTTTATCTGGTTTAGCTGGAGAGTTTCACTCCTGGAAGTCATATTTAAAAGCCACAATGATATTCTTCCTTTTTCCCCTTTCAGTCAAGGCTGGTGATTGTAAGGTACATCCTCTCTCCCGTTTAGCCTGCTTGCAGCGATTTTTCTAAGCCCACACTTGCTTGTGCTTCCTGGATTTTACACAAAACAAAAACAAAAAAAAACCAAAAACAAAAACAAAAAAAAAGAGGCACAAAACTCCCACAAAAAAACCCTAAAACAAAAACAAAAACAAACCAAAACCCAACCAACCAAAAAACCCCACAACGCGTGGCCATAACAAAAGGTCTCTGGCAATCATAAATTAGCAATAGAAATTGCCATCAGCCCTGCTGGAAGCCCTCGTGCTGCAGCCTCAGTCGGACCAGCAGCCAGGCAGAGGTTGCAGCTCACTATTAACCAACCATGATCTGCCATTAATCTGAATCTGCTTCTGAAATTCAGCTCAGCACGCCCTGAATTTCCTCTCCCTCCTTGGCTCTATCAGGAATAACACCGTGCACTGGAAATGCAATGTTTGAGTGGTCAAGCCTCATTGCTCCCCTGTATATTTTTTGGCCTGATAATTACATTAGGGATGTCAAATACGGAACGTCGGTTTCCTGTGAGAATTTGCTGCTGAGCTAAGTGCTATCACATGTCATGGGGGTTTTGAAGTGTGTTCAGTACAAAACCCCAAATCTGTCCAAACAACATGTTTGGATGGGCACTGCAAGACAGATTGTGCTTTTCAGCTGTAGGGGAGGCCCATTGCTGCTCCTGTGGATGTGATGCCTGTGAGGTGCCAGCTTTTATCAGAACGTTTCATTCCTTTGAACATGAGAGCACAAACTTTTATCATGCAGATAACCTTTCAGGGGTTTCATATTCCAGGGGGATAGTACCTTTGTATGGACTCAAAAAATCCAGCAAGTCATTTCCATCCTCTCCCCAAGACGATTTATCCTGCTTGGTTTCAAACAGCTCCTTCTGTCCTTAACCCCCTTTGTGAGAACAGAGTGCTCCAGTCAAAATTCAAACTAGATCTCATGTGCTGGTACGTATGAAATTTCACATCCTCTTCCTATCAGTTAATCTAGTAGTGAAGGTAAACTTCTGCTGTTGGATAAACATTGCAGACACCTTGCTGGTATGAATACTGACTGTAAATATTCCTATAAAAGGGATTGTTGTGTTAATGTGATTTGCTGGGAAAATGTAGTATTGGCAATCCTCAGTGCAGAATTTTTGTGCAGTCAAATGAGAGCCCTTTGTACGGTCCAGCTGATATTCTTCAGGAAGTTTTAGAAAGCAAAACTGCATTAATTGAATTGCCAGAAAAAAATGAAATAAATAAATATAAATGTATGAAAAGTGCTCCCCCCTCACCATTCTCTCAATCATTTCTTTCTCTTCACAGCTAACAATAGCAGAAATAAATCAGCAGTATTTGAGTACACAAGCAGAAATAAAAGTTTTGGTGGGTAAGATGTAACAGTGAAGTGTTCCCATCAAAATCTGGTTTTGACAGAAAATACGTTTTGTAAATAGGTATCTTCCTCTCTGTTTTCCACAGAACATGTTGTTTTTTCTCACATATAACCAGTAAAATCTGCATATCAAAAAGTTTCCTTCAAACAAAATCTTTCAATCTCTCTTTAAAGGGGAATAAAGATTTAAAGGAAGTACTGGGAATAGTAAACAAGCATAAAAAATATTTTGAATTCCTCCCATTTTGCTGACATCATTCTGTTTGGAAATAAACATATCCTCAATGTCTAGGCTGGGTCATTAAAAAAAAAAACTATATAAAAGCAGGTCAGTTCTCATTTCCACAAACTTTTGTTTCAGTCTTGTCCAAGGGAGCACAGTTCTCTTCTGGTTCACCACAGAAATAGGAAAACTGAAACCAAAGCAGGAAGTAACTTGAGGCAGGGAAAAATTAGATAAAACAGGTGCAGAAAATTAATTTAAACAAAGATGAAATGGGTAGGAAAAGATTGTGCCTTCTTTTTCTCACATACTGTCTCTGGTGGTGACCTAAGAAGCTGCCTGAAGTTGTCATGTACAAAAAGATTGCTGGCATGAGAGACTTCCAGATGAGTCTTGAAGGGATGTGGTCTTCATCTTCTGCACAAGTGAGCAATTTGTAGCCCTGTCCCTGTTTTATGGGGAGCTCTGAACATATATGTATTAAAACTTGGGCCAGCTTTAGTCCGTTGCCAAAAATCCCTTGGGTTTCACAATGACTTGGATAAAAATGTATATTCATACACACACATATTTTTTCTTCTAAATCACCAGTAAGAAAATATTTTTTGCAGAGAACATCAGCATTTTCATTACCCTCTTCTGATTGTTGTCACATTTACAAAGAGGTAGAAGGATTGTTTTGTTTGTTAGAAGGTTTTACAGCTTGGATTGTGCTGAGTAAGGGAAAATTCAGACTGAACACTGAATAAAACTTCCTGAAAGTAGATGCTATTAGGCTTTGTGATAATATCCCAAGGGAAAGGAGCAACTCCATCAGCTGTGACATTTAAAACCAGACTGGACAATACAGTAATAAATATTCTGTGAGGGTTGTTCTGCATTGTCATGGGGGTGGATGAGGAGAAGTATTAGGTCTTTTTCACATCTAATTTCTCCAGTAACTATTGGAAACACAAGTGTAAAGGAATGTCTGTTTTTGTAAAGATAATTAAATAACTGTTATTGAAAGACATGGAATGGAAAAAGATCCTGGTAATTCCTCTGTAAATTAGTTTCTGTCTTAAATCCCACAGGTTTTGGATGTCCAGGTAGGCCTGTTTTAGTCATTCATTAATACAGAAAAGGGTTTTATTCTAATTCCTGTTTAGGTGTAATAAATCTAAACTGTAAGGAAGAGAGATTGAGAGATTGATTGATTTTGCTATATTTATCAAAACAATCAATCTAGTACTGCAAGCACAGAGGATTAATCTTATACAGAGACATAACCCCAACCTTGTCTGATCTGAGCAGGCTGAAGCAGGGACAGCACTATTCCCAGTGTAATGAATGTCACCCTGCAAAACTTGATTCTTGCTGTCTCTTTGCTGGGGATGTGATTCCCCAGTACCTTGGAACTAATCACTCACCACTTTTAAGAAGTATCACAAAGCAGAGGATGACCCTACAGAGCAGGATGGCAGAACATCTTTCCTTTCTAAGCCATTTTTAAGAGAGGTCTACCTGGATTTGAAATGTACTGATTTGCTGTAACAGAGGCTGCTCAGGTCAAACTCAAACTTATGGAAAGTCAGGTTCTCCACCACCAGGTCCAAATATCTATACAGGACCTGACTCCAATACCACATAATCTCCCCTCTCTCCTTTTTAAAAATGGCCTAAATTCTTACTAAGTTTTCCCACAAACATATGTAAAAGTTTCTGAAGCACCTACAAAGAGCTCTATCAGAATGCAGGGAAACAAACAAGCAAGCAAACAAACACAGGTATTCCAGCCTTCAGGACCCTACCAAAGAATATTTCTCATTTAAATTAAGGGTTGCAATTTCAGGTACATTGGGGCAATACTAGTGATGGAATTATTTCAGATAATTAGGACTGATTACAACAGACTGAATACAACTATCATCTTAAACTCTACCAAAAAATCAACTTGATGTCAGTTCATATTATGGAACAGAGGTAAAACACATTTTTCCTCTGCAACCTCCTATAATAAGAAAGGAGTCTTATTCAACAAGAAATGCCATTCACAAATGTTCTTACACTAAGCACCAGGGCAGCATATTATAGCAATCCATATCCGAGGCAATAAAAACATGCCACAGGCTCCACAAATTACAGGAAAAAAGCTCCAGTTTTCATGAAGCAACACATAATTAAAAAGAAAAAACCCCCCACATAATTTAAAAGAAACAAGCTTGTCAACATTTGCTACCTGAATAGCCATGAACCTGATAAAGGAGGTGGACAGACTGTATTTTTTCTTCAAGAAAACTTAATTGTAGTTGCACTCTTACTGATTTAAAAAAAAAAATATGTCATTTTATATTCAAGTTCAGCTGTTCTGTGTAACTGGTGACAGTAGTAGTAATAAAATAGGAACTGAAGAATAATATTATACAGAAAAAATAAATTAATCTCATACAGAATTAGGGAAAGAGGGAGAAATAGAAATAGACAGAGAGCTTTTTGAAAGAATATGTAATTAATTATCAAATATTTTTTCTCACTTTTTTACAGTACAAATAGCTGGAAAGGTTTATATAATCATACTATCAATGCTAATAAGCTTGTAAACTTGAGCACTGTAAAACATGGATTTGAATATATTAAATTCTACTTGCATGTTTGACAGGATGCTAAAATCTGACTGTACTACATCTTGTTATGAATTCACACATTACTATCGGTCAGAAAACCCTGACACTAACTTCCATTGCTAATGGTAGTGGGTATGGGAGATTTTAATAATAAAGTGTGTGTGCTCGTTATTTTTCAGAGACAGTCTGTGGAAAGCAATTCCAAATCAAGAAATATGACAACAAATGAATACATTTGCATTAGGAAAATATAACATCCCTGAGGGCTGAAGGAAATGGTATCATAAGCATCTGAAATGAATTGTATGTATAACTTCCGCAACTGTAAATGTGAACAGAAATACAAAAGATCAAAGATTTCAGTGCTGTGTATTATGCATAGCTACACTGAACTTCCACCTAGTAGCTGAATGACAATAAATTTGTTTTGAAGTCAGATGCTCTTCCCAGAGCTTTCAAGCCAAAAGTTGCACTGAGTCAAAGACTACCTGAAAGCTGAATTATCAAGTGAAGGTTTCAAGGCTCCTTTCCCAAAGATGGGAGCAAAGTAGGGAATTTTTTTTAACCTTGTTTGTTTATGAGATACAGAAACGAACAGATCAGGACTTAAAACAACACACTTTTCAGTTCTCATGATGAGAACCTCCTGGAAATGGTTACCCATGTGGTCAGGATTTTCATTCTCTAACACAGCACTAACGCTGGCACCTTGCTGGTGATGATGCTTTGGGCTGCAGCTGGTGCCCTCAAGAGAGGAGTCATCAACTTTGGTCATGGTAGGCTTAAGGAAAAGAATCAAGGAAAGAGACAATCATATACAGTGATTCTTGATGGAGAAGCCATTTAGCCAATTCACCTGTCCCAAGGCAGGATGTCATTCTCCTGTCACTCCTAGCCTTCACTTGCCCAGTAGAGCCTTACAATCTATTGCTGGGTGCATATTCTTCCATCTTTCCCGACTATCACTTTTAATGCTTCACTATTCCTAGAAAGCTTTCCTGAATGTTTGCTTTTAAGCTTGTATCCTTTTTACTGTGTTTGCCAAGGACACAAAGAAATTCATTTTTCTCTTTCTTTTCATAGCAACCTATTACACATTTAAAAATTCTTAACATGTCTTTTTTTTCAGATTAAGCAATCTCATTTATATCAGGTAATAGTCAAATATCATGCAACCCGGTCATAACTCATAATTTCTTCTGCTCCCACCTGTGATGGGTACTTTTATTTCTTGCAGTCTTGTGGTCAAAATTGAACAGTTGCTTGGTTGAAGTCTTAGCTGTTCTGCAGAGAGTACCAAGAGGATTTCATCTTTCTTTTTTTATACTATGCATGCTTCTGTTAGTGCAGTCTGGTGTGACACTAGTTTTGTCCACAACATCGTGCTGTTTAAATTTTCCTGACTAACTGTCCTCATATTTCCCTGGAATATAATAGCTGAGGTATTTGTATTCCCATGCTTTAACTCAGACAAATTAGGTATCTTATGTTTTGCATTGGTTTCTATGGGAAATCTCTCCAAGGGGTTAGGAGTTCAGAGACCAAATCACATTACTAAAATGTTAGCTGACCTTGTTTGTGTTACATTTGTTTGCACTTGTTCCCACACTGCAAAGCTGTGACCACTGTACATACCTACAGACTGCAGTAACAATAAATTCAGCTGACTAGAGTGGCTGTTGCAGTAACATTTTTTGGTAACATAGATGATTTCTGGGATGTATGAATAACTTCTGAGAGTTCTGAATATTTTAAGAAATATTTGCTATTCAGAAATATGCAGTGATGACTTTTAACAATTTGCAAATTATGAATTATCTTCAAGCTTTTTTTTTTATTCATTCACAAATCAGGCTCATTTACTTGCCAAATGTCTTAAGACAGCACTTAAACATTTTTTGTCATATCCCACTGATCTGAGAATGGCCTGGCACACTCAGTGCAAACCTTAGAGGATGAATGTGAGGGAGCAACAGCCCAATGATGTCCCCCAGGCAGGAGGGAGGAAACTTGGTACCTCGTGGCATGTACTTAGGAAATCTGTCAGCCACTGGCACTGCACTGGAGTTGTCACTGAGGTGCTGTGGGGCTTGGTACTTGCATTTCCCTTCTTTTCAACTTCTTTAGTTTAATCCTTCAAATATGTACAGCCTCAGTTTGAGTCACATGCATTATACTTCTTAAATGGATAACAAAACATTTTAAAAGAGTGACTGTAAATAAATAATAAGTAGTACAGGGCACAAATAAACAAGGTTCCCCAAAAAGTAATAAACAAAATTAATTTTGCCATTATAGTTCTTTATGAATATAGGAAATCTGGCACTTTACACAGGGATTTTGACACTGAACATTTTCTATTAATAGATGTGTACTTTTGCCCAAAATGGTAGGTGAGCAGTGTAATTGAATTTTTTAAAAAGACACAAGTTTTTTAAAAGTCTTTTATCAGAATTTAGACAGACTCTGGATCTGATTTATCTCAGTGGATAACACTGTCATTAGGAGAATAACCATTTTTATTCATCTGACATGCAGAAAAAAAATAAATTACACTATGGGTTATAAAAATCTCTTTTATTTTTTCAAGAGGTGGAACTCTCTGTTACACTTTATGAATTAGCTTTGAAAGACTGACAGATTACAACTGACCAGTTTTGCCAAACCTGGAGATTTTCAGTGCAGACTGAGTTTCAATACTCTAAGATTTTATCTATATTTGCAATACTCTAAGAACTCATCTCTATTTGCATGCAATTCAGCACAATAAAAGCAGACCAGTGGATCAAAGCCCTTGCTGCTGGAACCCCTGCACCTGCACCACATGTGGTCCAGGGGCTTTAATTTGCACTGAAGGCTGAATATCACCAGGACATATATGGTTTGAAGCTGCCCAAAGTTCCAGCCACTACTTTGGACCCATCAGAGGTTGGAGCAGGCTCAGGGCACCTCCAACAGTGCTTCCTGTGTCCTTTTGTCCCAAAGGAATCCCATGGCTCGCCCTGGGAACAGAACCAGTGTGTCCACCTTGGAGCTGATCAGGGGTTCCACACCAAAACCTCACTGCTCCTGCACAGCTTCTGGCTGGGCATGTAGAGCAGTCAGCTGAATCTGCAATTAGGCAATTTCAATGTGCTTATTTCAAGTAATCTGAAAAAAAAAAGACAAATTAACATCCAAATTTTGAAAGACGCTATTTGTTCTGAGGAAATGCATGTTGCCGAAACCTTTCTGCAGATTGCATTTTTAATTTTACTGCTACTAAAGAGTAGCATCAGCAAGTCTTGGAGTCTGAAGGTGCTGTGATACCCACTGAGGGGGAATCTTCCTGCCAGATTTACCCTGGAACTGTAAACTTTAGAAGACTGACCCAGGAATTCCAAATGTTGGAAGGAGAATGAAGATGACCTTACAAGGTTCCGACCATGTATGTGAGACCATAAACTCCTTACAGCCTGGGCTCACCCTGGGGGCTCCTGGGAGATCTAACCTTCTTGCTAAGGGTCCAGGAGCCACAGTCAAGTCAGATCTGGGACTCATGAATTATTGAGTTTGCATTGCATGTTGCCTTGAGGTCCTGGGTGTAGAGAGGATTTATCAGTGACCCAGTTTCAAGTCCATGTCACAGCACTGCAGGTCTTGGAGTGAAGGAGTCCTTTGTGGGAAGGAAATGTGAAAAGGCCCATGTACTACAAGTTCTACTGCTTCAGAAAAATCACATTGAATGTAGGAGGTGTCAGTGAAGAGTATAAGGTTACCATGTTCTAAAAAAAATCACCTTTCTGATTTTTATTTTTCTTTAATTTAGAATTTTTTAATGTGCGTCTAAAATTACGACAACAGCAGAAAAAAAATTAAACAAAAATCACAGCCAGGCTCTACATCTGAAACTGTTAGTCTGGAATGTTCCTAAAAGGACCTAAAGTGTGTATTCATACCACCCCTTTGCTACTTTAACTCCCCACCCGCACAGAGTATGCCAAGCTGTTTCTGTGCAGTGATGTGTCCCTGCCTGGGCTCTGTATGTCTATATTAATACACATCTATATGAGAAACGGCTGTGATGGTTGGAGCCAGGGAAGGGAATATTTGTGCCTCCACAGAGCTCTGTGGGGAGGGACTGCTGAGAAATGGACCAGAAGGTTCTTTACAACACTCAAGTTCAGGAACTGAAATTAGTAAACTGCCGTTTATGTAGTAGCAGAATGAATTATTCAATCTGCTGTGTGGACTGGAAGTCTAATTTTAAAAGTCTAGCTTGCCTAAAGAGCCCTGTGCAAAACATTTATTGAATGTAAGGCAGTACCAAATGTTACTGCCTGGCTGAATGTCTTGGGAGGGGTTGTCTGGTATGAACCACCATGGATAATCTGTTCCATAAACTGGGGGTAACAGCAGAACAAGAATCTGTTTCCCTGTTTTATGAATATTTTGGAAAAGTTATGGGTCTCCTCCTTGTGCCAAATTCAGAACATTTTTGCATGGATACCGCTGGGCTTCCCAGCAAGGTCAATGTGTGGGAGTGCAGGAGGAGGCTCAGCCCTGGGAAGAAAGCCCTGCAATGGACCCTGCAGACCCATGGAGGAGGTAGAGCCCTGCTCTGTCCTGGGGCCTTGCTGTGTCCCCAGAGGCCAGGGCAGACAAAAGGGCTTGCAAGTGTCAGCTTGTGGCCTGAGGGTGAGAGAGGATGAAGTGACAAAACTTCTCCCTCTGTCTAAATGTTTGACTTTGATAAGACAGCAGAGTGCATCTGAGCATCCTTTCTCATGGAAACTTCTGTCCATCTCAGCATTTCCCTGTAAGAGGAGCCACCTCGGTGCATCAGCACTTTTCTGACACAAAAATATTTCCCTGAAAATTTCTGACTGGCCGGTAACTAGCATGAACATCAGTAATGAGCTTCTCCAAACCAGCAGCCAGCAGATTATGCCTGTGTGTGTCAGCCAAGGAAAGCTGTAATTTGTACATTGCATGGCAGTTTGTCCTCTAGACACTGAATATATGAAGCAGGACTTTATTAGTTAGCAAATCACCCTAGCTTGAAATTAATGAAAGGTGGCTTTTCTTAATGTACCTCTATGATGTAGGGGCCTTTTCTGCCACCTTTATATCTTGACTCAGGTTTTTGTCCTGTGGGAAATGTTGTGCAGGTCACCCTTGAGCTCCTTCCCAGGCTAGGATCAGATTCTGCTCTGTAAGGAAGAAATGACAGAAAACAATAAAATACTCCACAGTACTCTCTGTTACCTTTGGCTGTACTGTAATACATAATGCCAATCTGAAATAACTAAAACCAAAATATTGTCATATGTTCACAGAATGAAAATACATACAGTAGTTCCATCAGTCAATTAATTATTTTCTAAGTACATATATGTACACGTAAATAAACATTTCGATTATCCAGATGAGTAGCAGGCTCTGAAAGAATTATGAAAATCTTAACTGAAAAAACTGCTAAGAATCTGCTTATGTAAAGGCTACCAGATGCATATGTGAGTTGCCCCAGTGAGATCAGGTTTAACCATCTTTAGTCTATTTGCTCATGAATAACAAAGTAAGGAGATTTAAATCTTCATTGTTACTTCAATGAAGTCTAATTAACTTCCCTGCTTCCTCCCAGAAAAACAACTACCCTCAGACAAACATGCCCGGATAACATCACCCAATATCCTGAAAAGCTTTGGGGCTTTTCAGTTATTTCAAAAGTGGGGTTGTTTCTCTCTTTCTCTGGTCTCATCCCGAATCATATATCTTAGGTAAACACCACAGGGGGGAAAAAAAGAAACAAGCAAGATGCCATTCAGAGATGTTTTCGTGGCTTACCCTGACCAAGCACAGGAGATAATTGTCAGAGATAGACAAATGCTGCCTCTGGTCCTTAAGGTGGACTTCTCTTCCATGAAGTGCTGCTTACTCTGCTAAATAGAAAACTCCTGATTTCATTTCTGGCTATCACTTACTGCCTTGCACCAGCATCTTTCATGCCAATTGCAAGTCCATCTCCATTTAAAGTGAACCAAACTTGGACCTGAAAATTCTTGCCTGAAAGTAAAGTTTGGCACATTTTACTGTGCAGCTCAACATAAAGGCCAAGCTCCTCAAATCTGTTTTCATTCTAACCTACTTTTTACACCAGAAAGTATCTACCTGGAAGGCAGCAGTACATGGAAACATCCAAATCAGTCTGCTGCAAGGCATTTATAGCCCATGTTTAGCACAGTGTAACTCAACAGAGAACGTGACTTCAGGCATTGCCATTGCAGCTCCTCTTTCCCACTTTCTGTTCATTCTTGTGCCCCAAAAGGATAAGCAATTTTTTTGAGTTTTCAGTAAGGAAAGCCTCACATGTGGTCTTATATTTTACTGCTGTTAAGATCTTTGGCTGCCATAGGAAGGGCAGAACTATGTTAATGAGCCCAATTTTTAAAATATAATTTTTTTCATATTCCAGATATAAAAAATAGTGATTTTGCTCTCTCATGATTTGACTCCAGCCAGTAGCAAAGCACCTGCAACTCCTCAGTCACTCCTTCACCAGCAGGACTGGGGAAAGATTTGCAAAGGTAAGAGCGAACTCATGGGTTGAGATAAAGACAATTTAATAGGGAAAGCAAAAGCCATAATATAAGCAAAACAAATCAATTCACTGCCCTTTCCAGGAGAGCAGGGCCTCATCACCTGTAACAGTGAGTTGGGACATCACTACATACATCCCCCTTTCTTCTTCCTCCCCTCACTTTATATACTGAGCTGGATGTTATCTAGTATGAAATATCCTTTTGGTCAGTTTGGGTCATCTGTCCCAGCTCCTCCCAACACCCCAGGCACCCCCAGCCTCCTCACCAGCATGGCAATATGAAAAGCAGAAAAGACCTTGGCTCTGTGCAAGCCCTGCTCAGCAATAACAAAACCATCTCTGTATTATCAACTCTGTGTTCAGCACAAGTCTACCACATAACCTCATACAAGACACTGTGAAGAAAACTAACTCTGAGGCAAAACCAACACTTGCTCTTAGTATTGACTTAAACTTTACCATAAAAGTAGTTCTGCAAAGACATAATAGCTCAGAAAACAGCATTTGCTCTATGATGATTTGCAGAGGTAAAACTCAGGGCTTTTAAAAAAAACCCAAACATTCCACTATCAAATTATCTTTGCAGTTCCAGCAGGGTTGGGCTACAGTTTCATTGTTACTCCCCTTTCACACTGCACAGATATTATTAAAAAACAGAAACAACTAAACTTTCAGTTCAACAAGTTGGGCATGACCTTGCACCTGCTTATTCTGGTATTTTACAAAATATATGTCTTAAGTTCCATCATGTTAGGCAAAGCCTAAACCCACACATAGGTACCCATCAATCCTGCAAAATCGATCCTCATGGCTATTGCACAAAAAGTGGGCTGGGGTCAGAACGCCTGCAGCACTGACAGCAGGAATTTGGCATGTTGAGGGTACAGCTGGTGAGCTGTGACCTCAGGGCACCTGTGCTGTGACCCCCTCCCATGGCAAAACCTGTTGACCATGTTTGCCTCCCTCTTGCCACTGTGTTTCTGCTTTAGCATCATAGACTTTTGCCTGCTCCAATTTTCTGATGTAATTCCACATGGAGCAAAGCTCTAAGCCAGACTGCAAGAGTGAGCTATACTGAAGCACTTATTTTTTTAATTTTTTTTTTTTTTTTACAAAGAGGGGTCATTGTAAAAGTCCCACTTACAGTAAAGCCCACAGACAGTTGCAAGAGAGAGACTGAAAACAAATTGCAATGCTGGGGTAAGAATGACAGATGGGGGAGGAATTTCCTCAGCCATCTGCACCACCAAATTAAACAAAAAGCTATACAAAGTTGCAGCCTCAGGCTTCAGTTCAACCTGAACTTTTCATCACAGTGGCCCTAAAGTAGGAATCAGTGCCAAATCCCCAGCCAGGTGCTCCTGAAAACATGTAGGGACACAAGTTGAGGAACTTCGGGAATTTTCAGGTTGATCAGGGAAGATTCCAACAAGTTTCAAAAGTCTCCAAGGTTAGGTAAAATCACAGAGAAGCTTTTAGTTTCTGTGACTTTAACTGGAGATTGGTGCTTAAATTCGATGGGTGGAATGGGGGAGATCTGGACCTTGATTTTTACTAGACTCCACTGAAATAAATGGCAAATCTTTTCATGGTATCTCTGGAGCAGGATTGCACCCTTGTTGTATTGGAAAGCCACAGCCAGATGCCGTATAACGCCCTTCTGGTACATCAAGCACCCTCTTGACAGGTTTAAAGATTCCACCTATTACTCCTAATACCTCCTGGCAGCATGGTTTGTTCCTTCTTTCCTTTAATTTTTTGATGAGTTTTTATTTTGATTTGGTTTGCTTGTGTTGGTTTGTAGGGTTTTTTCCTCCTGAGAGTCGCAATTCTATGCTTTTCTAGCAGGAGCAGAAGATTTTGTGATGTGGGCTGATATCTAGAAAAAACTTATGGTAGACCCTTTTTCTCCCCTGCATTTTTCCAAGAGGTTCTTCATGCTGGTGTTTCTATTTGGTTTCAGATATTTTCTATTAAAAATCTCTTGCAAGGGGTTATTTCTGTTGAAGCACATATTGAAATATTCTGAACACTGACATCCTTCCTTCCTACTGAAATCTACCTAAACTTTGTCAATATCTTTAATGGAAAGCACTGATTTCCACTTCTTGAGTTGACCAGCCTTTCTTTGTAACTAAGTTTTTTTACCTGTAGTAGTAATGCCGAACCTGGCTTTGTCATATAAGAGTCTAGAGAATGCCTCTGAAGTGCTGTTCATTTTTTTTCCTGAAAAATGAGCCCCAAACAAGCCTTCATGCTCACAGCACCTTCTGCAAGGCTTAGCCAAATGCTCTTCTTGTGCATTTCATGCTTCCCAGTTTCTGGGTTTCAGTCTGGTAATAGGGTGGTTTTCCTGCAGAACTTTCTTCCTCCCCTACCTTCAAAAATCGTGATTTCTTCTTAGTAGCATTTCATCTATGTTTTTAATTCCTGTCTTTATAATCCTTTTACCCTTGCTGGACTCAAAGCACAGACGTGTCTATAAAGATAAGATTTTCATAACATGAGTTATGCAAAGAGAACATTTTTAAAAGTCTAACTCTTGTGTTTCATGATTAAATGAGCTCTGAACTCTTTTGAGGACATGGGTAATTACATTGGTGGGTAAACACTGAGTCCCTTCCCGAACTTGGAGAAAGACTGGAATAGGGAAAATGAAATGAGAAATTCTACTTGAAAAAATTTCTATTACTTGATCCTGGTCTCTACTTTTCAGCAGCTGGGGGTGAAAAATAAAAGATAGATAAAAACAACTGAAAAAGAGAAGATCAGTCAGGAAATTATCATCCAGCTCATGAATGTGCAAATCATTGACTCACATTTTTCTTGATACCCTCAATTTTCCAAACATCATACCTTTCTGAAGGAGTAACTTTAGTAAGTATAGACTAAGATACGCAAAGAAAATTAGACGCAATTAATCATATAATTATTGTGTACCATGTATAATGCATGTATAATGCTTGATGCATTATTTATGCAGGTAGAGATAGATTTTTAAGGCCAAAGGTGTCATTATAATTATGTAGCCTGACCTGCTTGATTCAGTCAATACAGTCTCACCCAGTAACTCCTTTTTTAACAGCAATGTCTGCTTGAACTGCAGTCTGTCTTTCAGAGAAGCCTTCAAAGTGAATGGGAAATCTTCATGTGATGGGCATTCTACCTCATCCCAGTAGAAATATCTTCCAGTTTCAGAAGGTTAAGACAACTGAAAAGGAAATTTGTGCTGAAAAATGGAATGGCAATGGATTTCATTTTAAAACAAAGCTGAACACTAAACTTTTCTAAAAGTTTCGCAAGTTAAAAGTTTAGTCTCACTGGATTTTATTCACCAAGCCTGAATTATTTCCTGCATATCATTTAGAAAAAAAAATTAAGAAAATGTTATTCTAACTGTGCTTTTGTCAGAGTTTTTAAGACTGAGGGTTTTTTGTCTTTTTTTTTTTTAAATTTAATTTTTCCCTCACAAGATAGAAAATATTTTTGAGAACTCTAGTTCTAGCCATTATTAATAGAAACACAGAATCACGGAATAATATCTTTTGATAGGGACCTCAGGAAATTGTCTAAAATTGACTGATGTTATTAAAGAAAAAAGTAACAAACAAGCCCCTTGTCCCCTTAGAAAACAAATTTACTTCCTCACTAAAAATGTATTTCTTTTCATAATATTCTGCTATTGTGCCCTCAAATTCAGAAAGTCAAAGTGGCTGTGGATTACTTATGGAAATGGAGTTTTTGAATCACTACATTAAAATTTGGGCCTTTCAGTGAGGTGAATTATGGCAAACAGTGAGAAATGGTCAGCTCATTCTCTCAGTCTCGTATCCAAAGATAAAGTCTCTTGCAGGCTGTGCAGAAACACAAGTGACCTATGGCTTCCAGAGAGCCACACCTGGCTGTCCTTCTAACACAGGTGCCTGTGGCCCCAGTTTTGATGGGAGGAATCTAATCTACATCCATAGTTTTTCTTCTGGAGATGCAATAATCTCACCAATTTGTGACTCAAGTGAAAGCTTGAGGAACAAATGGAGGAGACCCATGAGAATTTCCCCACAAGGGAAAATTTCCTGATGGCCAGGAAAATTCAGTTTTTAAATCTCACATTTGAAAGTCCATTTTTAAGATTTCTTTCAACTTTCCAACCAGACATCAGCTGAAATGTCTCTTGAACCATGTTAGATTTGAACAATCAGTTCAAAGGTAAGTTTCCCTCAAAAGTGTTATGATTCTACATGTACAGTACTTAAGTTGGTGCAGTCAAATACTTAATGTTTTTCACACATGCCAGCAAGAAAGGTTTTGGAGACATCTATCTTCAATGCAGTTAAGTTATTGCAAACAATTATGTCATTGCATGTACTAGCATTGGTGTGGCTTCCCAGCTGCATTGTGGGCAGCTTCTTTTGGTTGGCAGTCACTGTTACAACATTGGCTCTATTAAAAATGGTGTTCAATCTCTACTCAGAGAAGTTTGCATGGAATACCTTCTATCCAAGTGTTCATTAAACATAAATGGTTAAGCTTTGTTTTTCTTCTTGAGATAAATATCCCTGCTTCAGGAAGAGGTAAATGAAGCACTTTAGGGTTAACTGCAAAAGTTAAGCAGTATCTCAAAAAGACAGAATATCAGAGATACAACTATCTCTTGGTGTTGAGTCATCATGTCCCTCTCCCAAATACACACTACAAATTAAATAAAATTGCAAGTAATTAAAAAAAAATCTATTTTTTCCATAGTTAAGATATAAAACTCAGATACTTTTATTTAAATATCAATGTTCTGCCAAATAAAAGACAAAATTTAAGTTTTCTGGATTCTTTAAAAATGCAATACCCATTGTGTCATTCTACATTTTAGAGTCAAACATTTCCTGATGGTTACTTACAGGCTTTTAAAAATTCAGCCAGATCATTTCCAGATGCCCTGGCACTCCTCCCCTCTGTGCTTCCTATGCATACCATGTAGAAGTCTTTAAGGTTTTCAGCTGTTTTCTACATTTCTGCCGGCACTGCTTGAAATACTGTTTGCATTTTTTTTTTCTTATTCCTTTAATGTGCTGTCTTCATGCGCGAGGAAGATGAGGAGCTGCAAGGCAGGACATTTACTCTTCTCTGCAGCTGCTCTTTGGGCAGCTCCTCAAAGAGGTGCCAGTCATGTGAGAGCTCTGCAAGCCCCACACTGCTCTCCTCTTGCTGATGCTTCTGACCTGTTGCTGAAGTGACTTTCAGGCCTGGCAAAAACCTTAGTCTCCAACATATAATTGTGCATTAGCATAGAGGTAAAAAAAAAAAAAATCTCTAGAATGCTGCTTACACATTTCAAAACTGATGTTATTTACTATTGCTGTTTTCCATCCTTCTGTTTCTGATATACTGAATTTCATGATAAGACTGAAATTTGCCTTTCAGAAACAGTGTGTACCTTATTTACTGCATCTGAAAAGCAGGTGTTCTCAAACCAATCTGAATATTTTGAGCAAATCCCTGTTTTGAAATGCAGATGAATTTGCAATGTCTGCATAGTTTGAGATAAAGCAGTTAACAATGAATGAATCCTTGCTTTATGCAGTTCATTATCAAGAGACTATGACCAGGCCAACAATGTATTTGGAACATAATAGGGTCTTGCCAAACAGGTAGAGACTCTATTCAAACTGAGCACTTACAGTTGCAGTGACTCTTATATTTGAGGGCTGCATAAAATAACACAATAAACCTGATATAATTTTTTGTGTTTGTCCCAAAAGCTGGTGCCTAGGTACAGTCTAGCCTTATTCCAGAACCAAAGTCTTCTGGGTGGTACTAAAACATTGTCACATGAAGAATTTAATGTAAATTTAGTCTTGAATGAGAAAAGGCTCCATTTCAGGGGAGGTGGTATTTTAAATTTAAAAGATTGTTCCAAAGCCAAGCTATTTTTACATATGTCATGGTTCAATTAAGAGAGAACAGTCTAGATAGATAGCAGCTTTCTGAATAGCTTGCTGGAAATGAAACTGTCTTTAACTTAATTGTTTATTTTGTTTGTTTGTTGTTTGTTTTGTTGTTTTTTGTTTTGGTGGGTTTTTTTTTTTTAATATAATGATGTTATACCTCCCCATAACTCTGTCACAACCTTGTAAGGCATTGTCATAAGTGAGGAGTTTGTTCCTTAGAGTATCTTTTATATTCTGGAGTTAGATACTCAGTGGTGAGATGCTGTACAATTATTTACTTGAATATAGTAGTTTCTTCCCATTACTGTAGATTTTTTTGCTCAATATGTTTTGATGACTTATATTTATGATCTGCAGACTGCTGAAAGGGAGAACTTCAGTTTTGCCTGTCTCTAATCACTGCAGTACATAATAACAGATGGCAGCATTCCTAAACTGCCTTGTTAAACAAATGGTATGAGATAGATATTTCAATGATTTCATCATCCTGATTAATAATAATTATTATTATCAAGAATTGAGAATGACTCTTCAACTTCATATGATATAAGCCTCTCGACCTACATTTTTGGGATTCCTAGGAATTCTGGTTTCCTCCATTTTTAAGCCTACAGAGGACAGACTATAAAGACTCCTGAGTTTCAGACCAAACTGAGCAACATATATTTGAAGATTAGACTGCTTTAAGGGATATTATGTTAGCCCAGAAAAATAACTAGTTGCTTTTTAATATATTGGCTTTCCTTACATAATTTGCCTTTTGTTCAGTTCAGGTATTGGTGCTTTTTTCCTTATAGTTAATAGAGATTAAATATAAAATAATAATTTGCATTGTGTTTCAAAAGAGCAAATTTGTCCATGCTTTTATCATGACATATCTGAACTAGTTATGCTTAAAATGAAGGGATTCTCTGAAGACACAACCAAGCAGAGCAGCAGTGACAGATGAGAGGGAACACTTCCTCTCTGTGCTGACTCTTTTATTTTACTACAGTAATATACTGTATTGTTGACCTGCAGACACTTTGGGGGTCCAAAGGTTATTGGACTACAATCAGTATTGGATTTGAGGTCTCCTTCCAGCTAAAATACCACGATTCAATAAAAGTTGACCAGGTTTCTACTACTGCTTCATGGTCTGGCAGAGTAATTATTCTAGTTTCAATTACAAAGCACTCTCCTATTCTAGTATTGATACTTTTTATGAAAGACAGAGTTTGCACATTCTCTTTGTTCAGGATAACCTTTAAAATATAAAACAAAGGAATTATTTTAGAAATATCCTCATTCATGAGCTACTTCTCAAATCATTATCTTGCTGCCTGACAGTACTAATGAGACCCAACATTCAATTTTTTTCAAGGTCTTGAAGACAGTTTCCTCATGTATCCCAGAAGGAAATAATCTCTTGTTTAAAAATTAATAAAGAAAAAAATATCTTAACTGCTACAGGTGCTGTGTCAAAGTCCTTATCTAGCTTTCAAGAATTTTAGGGCCAGTCCTTTAAAATTTTATTTTAACAAGTTTTCACCACTGATGATAGTAGAAGAAAAACAGTTATACCAGTGTAAGGAAAAAATGACTCAACAATGCTTTAAAAGCATTTTAAACCAAGGTTTTTATCAATATTTCTTAAAGATTCTGTATCCTCCTGTAACAGGCTAAGACAAGTAAGAACAGGTGTAAGGGTGGCACAGCTGGCTGTAAACAACTGTTTGTGACTAAAAGGCTTAAAGCATATTGACTGCGCTGAATGTAGAAATTGAGTCAGGTGCCGAAAAGGCTTCAGGCATAATTCATTTCCTGAAAACTTATAATTAAGACAGTCTACCAAATTAAGGAAGTCATGGAGCTGCTATGAATGCTGCATTAGGAATCATTCACGTTGGTCTTCTTACATATGCATATAAGCAAAAGGAACAGGATTACCCAAATAATCAAATTTTTTTGTCTTATTTTTGTAATGCAAATTTGCTTGACTTCAAATGCTCTATCATTGATTTTTGTTTTACTCTTTTTTTTTCCCAGTTAAACTGTCTTTCAGGATTTATCATCTTCTTCCCATGAAGATTTATTTGCAATAAAATCAACCCACTCTGAGTCTTGCTTTCTATACGCTAGTCAGAGCCATGGGTCTTGCAGAGCAGATGTCTCTGTTTGAGGTCCTTGCTCTAATTGCTATTTATTATTCCACTAAGTTTTGTTATGACTACTATCTGTATATTTAGAATCACTGGCAAAGTTGTCATGTGGAACCAGGTTTGACACTGATCCTGGCAGAACTCTTCCAGTTAGTTCTCTCTTTGATGATGGGTTACCACAGAGAGCTGCTTTTTCAAATGCTATACCATAGAATCATTGAATCATTAAGGTTGGAAAAGTGCTCCAAGGTTATCAAGTCCAACCTTTGAACAGGCACTAGCTTGTCAACTAAACCATAGCACAAAGTGTCTTGTCCAGTAATTTCGTCATCACTTTCATGGATGGTGACTCCACCACCACCTGGGCAGCCCATTTCAATGCTTAACTACTCTTTCAGGGAAGAAATTCTTCCTGATGTCAAACATGAACCTCCACTGGCACAGCTTGAGGCCATTTCCTCTTGTCCTGTCACTAGCTGACTGGGAGGAGACCAACCCCCACCTGGCTACAGCCTCCTTTCAGGCAATTGTAGAGAACAATAAGGTCACCCCTGAGCCTTCTTTTCTCCAGGCTAAACACTCCCAGCTCCATCATCCAGTCTTCATTGGACTCGTGCTCCAGACCCTTCCCCAGCTCCATTGCCCTTCTCTGGACTCGCTCCAGCCCCTCAGTGTCTTTCTTGTAGTGAGAGGCCAGAACTGGGCACAGGATTAGGGGTGGCCTCCCCGGTGCAGAGTACAGGGGGACAATCCCTGCCCTGGTCCTGCTGGCCATGGTACAGAGCCCAGGATGCTGCTGGCCTTCTTGGGCACATGCTGGCTCATATTGAACTGACTGTCAACCTCCAGGTCCTTTTCCACTGAGCAGCTGTCCAGCCATTCTGCTCCCAGCCTGGAGCACTGTCTGGGGCTGTTGTGACCCAAGGGCAGGAGCCAGCACTTGGCCTTATTGAACCTCGCACAGATGGTCTCAGCACATCGGTCCAGCCTGTCCAGATCAAATGTCAATTTGTCGATGTCCAATTGGCATTGAGTGTCCACCAATTATGAATTCATTTCCATGTGACTTCTTGACATAATTCAATGTTTTAATCTTTTTACCCCAGGAAGTAAAATCCTGGCATAACTCTAAGATGTTGCATTTACAACATCTACATACATACATACAACATCTACATACATACATACAACATCTACAACATCTACATAAATTCTTTGTCAATCAAACTTGGACTCTCATCAAAAAATGAATTCAGGTTTTTATGACAAGACCTATTTTGTATTTGATCCTGTTGTCTGGCATTAAATATATTCTGATCCTTTGATTCTTTTTCAATTGAATTCCATACAACCCTTTCTATTATTCTCCTCTCACTGATATCAGAAAACAGACTAATAAACACCTGGGCTATCCCACTTGCTATCTTTGATAAAATACTTGGTTTTGTTCTTTTTATAAGAAATGTTCTGTTATTTCTTCATTGATACGCTTGACAATTTTTCCTTCAATTTCAAGCTATTTAAACTCACTTTCTTTTTCCTAAGCCCTTAGTTGAAATCTATTCAGCAATACAAACCAAATTATAGTAACAAAATATTACATCAGATGTGGCATAAAAGCCACAAGAACTTGCAAACACTGCTTGACTTGCAAAGCAGAACACAAGGTGTCAAGGTTGACCTGTGTTGCCAGCAAACACTAAAAAACTCTGGCAACACATTCCTGCTTTCCTCACTTTGTAATGAAATCCACAAAGACATCAATTTTGTACTGTCTAGCTTCATTACAAATGTTTCACACAACTCTACTGTTAATTCTCTACATGTTATATCCATACTGCAAAGGATTTTCCAGATTATAGATGGTGACCTCCATCAAACCTCCAATTCTGAAAACAAAAAATCCATTTAGATCTGGTCTACATGAAGAAATTGGCTATTACAGTAACTTTAATCAAGAATAATTGTTAAGTTCACAATGCAGAGAAGAATAAAAATTATTTTTACTCCAGAAGAGAGTCCTGTCCAAGAGTAGTAGGGGTGGGACTTCCCTGCAAGAGCAGAGGCACCAGGAGCCTGGCAGGACAGTGAGGTTAACTGGGTGGGGTATTCATTGACTCAGACCCCATCTCAGATCCTCAAACGAGGGTGAGCAAGGTGGATGGTGAGCAATCAATTAGAGCACTTGCCAACCAAGATGCTCTAATGGTTCATCTGCATGTTTCACGTTCTTGCAAAAACAAAGTGAATATTTTACAGCTGCAGCAGGCACAAGGCAAGCAGCTCACATAGACTTAGACACTGTGGATGTCTGATAAGCAATAATTTGCCAACTGTGATAACTGAATTGTTTATAATTGTAAGAATATATCCTATTACAGTCTTTTAAATTTTGTTGTGTATTGTAGTAGTATGCTTTTTTCAGACTCAGGACATTTTGAGAAAATCTAATTATTCAAAAGCCTCTGAATATAAGGGTGCTAAAGTGCTTTGATACTGCTCCTTGATTCACATTTTATTGTGGTTAAAGTTGTCATAAGCAGATAGCTTACTAACTTAAGATACAGGGACATGTAAAAATTTATGGTCCCAAGCTCAGGTGACTTCTCAAAAAAGTGCTGTTTTCTTGTGTCAATAGTAAGTATCCTTAAGTAAAGCAGCTTTAATTCCATCAGCCTGGGGTTATCTGTTTCATTGGCAGTGGCTTTCTAAATATTTTTAGTCAGATACACAAACACCTATTGAAATCCTTCAAAAAGGCATATGAATTGTCCATTGGATTTTTTCAGGATCTTGTGGTTTTGCTTAAATGGACTAGATATGGACTTGTTTGCTTACTTTGGCACTGCTTTGTGCCAAAATCTTCAAATTTGAGTCTTTGAAGGTGAGAGCTTCTAAGCAGCAAAGAAGGGACATTGCAGCAGGTTGTTTCCATGGTTCATGTAGCTCCATGCAAGAGGAGCAGCACACTTTAGCAGCTGATCAGTGAAGACCAGAAACTGTTTCTGGAAAACAAACGTTTTGCACTTGTTTGTACTGGGACGCTAAGAGTCAATAGCTTTGTTTCCTCATTCCACTGAGAATTCAGGTACAGTCTGTTGTATTTTAAAAATGTCACACAGTTTGCCATTCCTAAACAGCACCCACTTACCCACTTGCATCTGCCTTTTTTTCCCCGTTTTTTTTCCAACTGAAAAAAGGAAAATCTAAAGCTATTACAATACAATAATAATGTTCCTAATGATATTGTTCCTGGCTGTAACAGATAAGTGGTGAGCCAAGCACTTTAAAAAGGCTGTGTTGTATCAGTGATACTGTCAAATCTGATTCTTACGGCTTGAATATATTTGTCTTTCTTGCTGTATGCATATATATACATACCCACAAACGTATATGAGTCAACATATGGGGAGATACCATGCTCTGTATATCTTTATCAAACATATAATACATGGGCACACAAATTGAAAGATATGTGCAATGAACAGATACATTCCTTCTATACACATAGAGCTTTACTGGTAGAGCAATAACATTGATAAAATCTTACCTCAACACCAGTGCAAACTCACAAATAAATAACCACTTAAAACATTCACAGCTCATTCGTTCTCTGCTTATCCTTTTTTCTTTTCACTTTCACTGCCAATATGTCACTGATCTGCATTTGACTTGACCTCACGTCAAAAGTTTTGCCCTCATGACTGTGAAAGACAGAAAAATGATATTCATATTCTTAATGTTTTTTACTAATATAAGCCATAGACAATTCTCAATTTTCAATATCTGTGATTCTTTTCCAGTGAAGATAGTAGGAGCTAAGTGGTTTGCAAGAGCTAAATGGTCTGACTTAGTTTAATGTGATTCTTCCACTAAGACGTCTATTGGCAGCACCATCTTCAGTTGTACAAATAGGTGTAAAAGAGGACATATCTCCACAGCCAAAGATATACCTGTAAAAATTGTAACAAAGTTGTGATTATAACTCCATGTGTCACGTCACACTCATTTTCTATTTTGAGGTTTATGTTTTGGGGTGTTTTTTTGGTTATTTTTTGTTTTGGTTTGGGTTTTTTTGGGACTTTTTTGTTGTTTGTTTGGTTTTTTTGGGACTTTTTTTTGCTGGTTTGTTTTTTTGTTTGTTTGGGGTTTGGTTTTGTTTTTGGGGTTTGGGGGTTTTTCGTGGTTTTGTTTGTTTGTTTGTTTTATTGTTTCTTGTTGTTGGGGTTTGGTTTTTGTTTGGTTGGGTTTTTGTGATTTGGGTTTTTTTTGCTGGTTACTTGCTTGCTTGTTTGATTGGTTGCTTGGTTCGTTTTTTAGGTGTTTTGGGATTTTTTTTTGTTTATTCGTGAGGGTTTTTTGACTCTGTAAGAATGAATAGCTGTATAAATACCTCTATGTCAATGAAGTAAAACAAAAAGAAGTGTCAGTAACACATTAAGTCTTCATACATCTGCCTAATACATTGTTCACATAAAACCAAACACAGTATCAGAACCTGGCTATTTTCTTTGACAAGGGAAGACCATTTTTACCTGAATATGGATTTTAAACTTGTTTGAGACTTTCTGGAGTCCAACACAGCCTGGAAAGCACCCTCATAGCAGAGGAACCTGGGTTCTTTGGGAAAGAAAATAACATAGCTTCTCCCTTTCTCATAGTAACCAGCATATAGCACTAATTCAGCTAAGTAACAAGAGGGTACTATTGCCTAAGCTTTGCTGAATCTCATTTCCATGATTTTGTCATAGAATAATGCTATTTTAAAATTCCTGACATAGATCATGTATTCGCTTTTTTTTTGTTTTCCAGTATTAAGTAAATACACTGATATAGAGCACTGTGCTCTACTCCAAGCAGTAATTTGTGAAAGCAACTGCACTTATGCAATTATTGACAAGCCCTACGATTTCTAATCATTATGCATTTGTAGTGATTGAATGTGACTTTTGGGAGGAAGGCATTATATAAGTTAATACTCACATAAAAGAAATTTGATGGATCCAAGGAATACAGACTGTGTGTGCAACAGGACTCAGAAGAAGCAGACAGACCAGTTTATTCCCTCAGTGTTTACATCTTGCTCTGATGAACAGAAACTCTGAGTTAGCTGAGTTTTCTTAAAAGTACTGTGTGAGGTAACAGACACATGTATGCAAGCTAATGGAAATCAGACTAGACTTACTGGTCTTGTTCTTCAAGGAAGATGAGTTACAGTTATTACCACAGCCAAAAGTTTTCCATGTAAAAAATATTAAATCCACACAGACATTGTAGGCTACTCAGAATTCCAGTGAAACATCCACTTGAGAGTACACACCACACTGAGGGAAAAGAAACCTTAAGTAGGTATGTAAATATCTTTTTAATCTAAGCGAAATATTTCCTAAGTAAGAGACTTCTTGAGTTAATACTTTACTATAAATATTCTGTCTCTGAAATCTTTGTTTTCCTGCTTGCATCATCTCCCTCCAGCCCTGCTCCTGAAACAGAGTCAGCAGCACAGGCTACAGCACAGCTGAACTT
Organism: Dicaeum eximium; assembly: GCA_013396995.1. Lineage (NCBI taxonomy): Eukaryota > Metazoa > Chordata > Aves > Passeriformes > Dicaeidae > Dicaeum > Dicaeum eximium. The sequence goes on along the minus strand of VWZP01002916.1, from coordinate 1,276,226 downwards.
CTGCACTTCCTTTTAATAAGGACAGATATGCAGGGAACCAGAAACTAAACCAGAGTAATCAGTTTACCCAGCTAGAGACAGGCACTCTTCTCATCTGAGAAAAGCATGTTATTTGCTGAGGTAGATATGGTATATCATTGCTAACATTGTTTTAGGCACAATTTTTCTACTTCCATGATGTTTCTGTTTCTCATCTATTTCACATTAAAAAAAATTACAGTTGTAAGCATTACACCCTACTTTGGAATATTTTCTACACATTGTACTTCTTGATATTTTAAAATCATGTGGTCTGACTTTAGTGTAAAAATCACCAATGCTGAGTCACCTTGACTTGGAAGCATCATTTTAAACAATTTTCCCAGCCCAATAATGAAGCAAATATACAAATATTGCATTACTTCCAGTAAGGATTTCATAATGGCCACCTCAATGAAAAAATGATTAAGGCAATTTGAGTTCACTAGCTCTATTTGTGGTATTTCTTTAATATTGAAAGAAAAATTCATGGTGTAGATGTCTATCTTTACACCGAGAGTCAAGCCCCAGGCATTCCTTAGAGACTTTTTCTGGTATCTTGAGAAGACAGCACAGAAGGGTGTATCTGTGGCAGCAATTTGAAATTTGCACCCTCTGGCAGATCTTTTTCCATCCACCCACACTGGAATCATCATTTCCCAAAGTAGACATGCCATCGTACAAAGTATGATAAAGACACAGCAGCAAGACCAACAGTGGGGGTGGAGAGTGGGGGAAGACGAGGAGAGAAAGAAAACCCACACAACATTCTCTGCCAGTCACCATAAGAAATGCTGTCTGGGAAATCAATTGCTCAAATGCCACAAATGTTCCTTGCTTGGTATTAAGGTGTGGCCAGAGCTATTTCTTATAAAAAGAACAGCAGCATAGTCTGCTCTCAGATAAGCTCATGCATATTCTTTGGTGGGAGGAAATTTGAGCTTAGATTTCTCTTGGTTTTTTTATATTGACAAAGTCCAAGCTTATAGAAGCAGGAAATTACATATGAGGACACTATACTTCTGTTTTCACATCTTGCCAAAGACTGAAAAGTCAAACTTTGTCTAAGTTTCTGAAGCCCAGTTTACCATCCTGTGAAATGTGGTATCATTTCAACTTATTTCTACAACATAAAATGGACAAAGCTTGAGACGCCCAGATGGAGAATGCTGCAGAACTGAGAAGTTATTTTCTGACATTCCAGTGGCAGCTGTAAAAACAAAAGAGCTCAGAGTTTCCAAACTGAAAGTTATCAACCATTCTACCTTAATTTCCATTTACTCTCCTTTATCTATACTTTATGTATGGTCAAAAATTGCCTCAAGTAATCTGTTTTCTCTCCATGATCCAAAGGTGGTAATTTTCCTCTATGAGCTAATTTATGTGTCAAGAAACAAATCCTCCAGATTTGGTTATTGAACAAGTATTGAAGAGTAATACTGAGGTTTTATCTGCCAAATGGTATCTCCTAACAAGCAAATACCTGTGTTCATGGTACTTTAACCACAGCACCATGGAACCAGCAAAGTTTGCAAGTTGGGATACTGGTAAGAAGAGCAGAGATGGCACTCCTTTAGCTAATTCTAAACACACAAGCTTCATTGAGATTCTAGAACTGGTATGTAAAATAGAGCAAAATTAGAAGAGTTTTGCTTTTGTGCGAATCTGAAAAAAATTTGAAATTACTTCCATGCTGAATTCTCATTATCTATTTCCACTTGTTTCATTTAACATAATTTATTTTCATCACATGTATGAAAAAAATGCTCTCTTAGGTCTGCTTATGTGCTTATTCATGACTGAGAGATGACTTTATTAGGAATTTTTAGAATATTTTTCTTTGTTCAATCCAATCTCCTACTGAGATCAGTCCGAGATATATACCACATCCTTAAAAAGAAGCACAGATAATCCTAGTTTAAAATGTCTGATAACTCATTAGTGTGGGTGTCCATGCTTCTAACTTCAGGGAAAGAAATAATGATTTGTCATGGACATAGAGGCCACATATCTTTTCAAGAGGCTTCCAGTGACTGCAACTTGCAACTATTTCTGTAAATTATAGCACACTAATTTAAGCAGTATGTGTGCTCCTCTGTTGACCCTTACTCTGAGATAGCCTATTAATACCTTTCCTGCAGTTTCCCACAGGCTCCTGCAATGCAGTGGGTGGACAGCAGGTGGGAAGGGGTTGGGCATGTGGGAATGCAGCCCACTTCCCTAAAGCCCACACCAGCCCAGCCCAGTGCAGCTCAGCACAGTCTGTCAGGACAAAGCCAAGTAGGAGCAACCAGGGCAGCACCACGCAGCAACAGAGAAATGGGAAGTCCCCTTGTATGGAAGTTCAGTTGTAGCTGCCCTCATTGTAGGTGTATCAAGCATGATTTGGTACTAAATTTGTGACAGCACAGGAGCTGAGAAGCTATGAAATTAATATGTTAACACAGGCTGAAAAGTTTATTTCCTGAGACTTCCCTCTTCTGTCCCAGAGAAAGGTGGTTGTACAGATCAAATCATAGCTGGATTTTGGGTGGTTATGGAGGGTCCTTGCTGAAGCTGAATAGTAGAGTTAAAATGTACCTCTGGAAATCCAAGAAACTGACTCTCCTTAAGACTTGAGTGCCTGACAAGACTGTACAGCAAAATGCACACAGTTTAAGTTGTCTTTCTGGTTCTCCAAAATGAGGTTTTTGAAAATAATGAGAGAAGAGACAGTGAGGCAGTGTCATGTTCCCAATTATTCTAGCCAAATTACTAAGCTTTTTTAGTTAAAAGTAATATTTTCACAATACCTTGTGTTAGTGTGATACCATGCCAAAGCACAGGAGTTCAGTGTGGCTGGTAGCATTTCTTGTTCCAGCTCCCTCTTTGGCTCAGCATAGCTGTGAAGATGAAATCTCACTTTTCCAGGGAGCTGTAGCCCATTGCAGCACACTGGGAATGCCTGCCAGTCACTACCCTTGGCTACAGGCATGTGTTACAAATGTTCTTGTATGTGACTTACAGCAGGATGTACAGAGGAGGAGCGGACGGGAGGGGTACAGAGGTTCACTGAACACACTCCCTATTGGATTCTACTTTTGTTGGTATTGCCTTTTTTTTCCAATGTTTTCATTAATAAGAGAGGGAGAAGAACAAGGAGGTCCTGATCAGACATCTGGAGCCTTGTTTTATGCTCCCACTCAATAAAGAGGGTATATGCTTTAGACAACACAACCAATTATTTACACTAAGAATCAAACAAAAGACACCAGAGAGAGGGAAGGAAAAACTTAATATGAACAAATACTATCAATTATTTTCCTGTATTTAGGTCATCACTGCACCATTACTGAAAACTAGCAATGGTCAAGATGTCTTTCCTGAGGTCTCTAATGCTTGTTTTATGCAGATATGGAAACTAGCTCAAGCAAACGATCACATTTTCCCCTTTACTACTTCTGTTTGCAGGAATCAAAACTATAAATATATTTCAACTCAATGGCTTGCACCAGAAATGCTGGAGGATTCATAGGCTCCGGATGGGCTCCCAGCTGGCCAGCTGTGTGATCTTGGGAAAGGCACTTCATGTCTGTTTTCTTCCCCCATTTCCTTTGCTTATGTAAGCACTGGTCTCACTGTATGTAATAGGGTGCCTCCCTTTTGGCCTCCAGTTGTTGAAACAGAACAAACTTCAGCTTCCTCTCCCCGGTCCCTTGCTTTCATTTTTATCTTTGTTTTCATCTCTAGGAAAATGTGCCTCCTGGATCCCCAAGGGTGTTTCTGACTGGAACACCCTTGTGAAGCTTGTCAGCAGAATGATAGGTCTCCTAATGACATGTAAACCTGGTACAAACTCAGGGACCCCAGAATACAGCTTCACCTGGACAGCCCAAGTGATATCCTGCAACACTGCCAGCAGTGGGCCAGCTGGAGCTGTGTACCCTGTGGTTTGTGCAAAGGCTCAGGCATAAAAGGACTCCTTGTAAATCTGCTGCAGATCTCTCACATCCATCATTTCACTGCTTGCAAGTCCAGGGGGATGTACTCTAACCTCAGTACTCTGAAGCCACTGAGTTTCATCCTCTTTTCCCTATCTACTCGTGCTGGAGAACTTGAGTAAGATGAAAGCACTTCAGAGGAACAAGACAGACTCAAGTTGCCATTAATGCCTTGTATCCTTGCAATAACAAAGAATCCATTAGAGAGCCTGTAGCAAATACCTATCAGTACTCTCTTCAGCATTTCCCACAGGCTACACATTTTCTTTCAGAAGCTGGATTAATGTGTCCCTGTTTTACAACTGCATTTAAACTAATGGTGAATTCACCAGCTTCATGTGAAGCAAAACCAGGTTCTGATCTTTACTTACTTCCTCTGTTAAGAAATAACTTCTTATTTTGAGATTGAATTTGTTTAACTTCAGCCTCCAATCACTGGACAGCTTCTGACTTACATACGGAACAGCTTCCAGACACTGGCTGAAAGTTGAGGTTAGATAAATATACATTTGTCAGTAAGGCTGAAATGTCCTTGCCTAATTATTTTCAGCTTCCAAACCCAACTGTGTACATACTGTGACCAAGTTACTTTTCATCCTTCTCTTCATCTAGCCAAACAAGTTTGGTTTATTTATCCGTTTATTTTCTAATCTCTAATTTACTTGTCCATCTGTTGCAGGGTTCACTATGGTATTTTCAGTGGACACCATATTTGAGTACTGGTGAGCTGTAGTCACTACAATCCTAAGTGTAATGACCTATTTACACAAAACAATGCTGTATTATTGTAACTGCTTATACCTGGACAACTTTAAGATAAATGATTAGCCTTAAAATATATAAAACATATTCCCTATGCCTTACCACCTGCTTCCTTGTTCTCTCAACAAGAGACAGCATTGAGTTTGGAGAAAGACTTTCAGTTCTTGAGCCTGGAACGTCTTCTACTAAGAGTTTACTTTTTTTTTTTTTACTTTCAGTTAAAGAAAATGTTTAAGGTTTTTTTTTGTTTGTTTGTTTGTTTGTTTGTTTTTTGTAAAAACTGGTTTTATGAAGAATCCCACTACTGAAGTGGTTGTGTGCCACATAGTTTGGGCTTTTCATGGCAGTTGGATTCATGTGCCCAAATGTAATTCTAATAAACTGATAAAAATGGTTCCTTTACATGGTACAGTCTTATAAACAACTCCATGTTCTCTTTCTTCTTTTGTTGGTTGTGGAAGATTAGGTCAATGATAACAGATTCCTAGAAGTAGTATCAGCTACACAGTGAGTTTTTGTAACAGATTTTGGTTTCTAAAGCATTTGGTGCTTTGTTTTCTATTTTATAGTAGAAATGCTGTAAATGAAGACTTTTACCAGTTAAAGTATCAATATTGGTATCCTCAATTCATTAGAGGTGGAAGTAAATGCAGACATTAAAAGAAAAGTGCAAATACAGTCCCAAATGTATTATAAATTCTATAAAGTGAGCATGAGAGATTAGTTTGGCAAAGCTCAGTGAATGTTTTCAGTGAACACTGCATTTACTGCCTTTCTACACCTTATCCTAATTAGTTAGTGCATGCAACAATTCTGCTAAAACAATATAAATTCAGGTGGCCTCTGTTACTTTAATTCCACACTTTTTTTTTGAATCTCACATCATGGAATATTTGATTACGTGATCAAGTCCCTGAAAGATTTAAAAATATTTAGGTGCAGTGGCCTGAAAGTAGAACCAGACCCTAGTTCAGAGCTCCACCTACAGAACTGGACTACTTTTCTTATCTCCTGATTAATTTACTGTTTATTAGTAAAATTTTTTTTTATGAACTCAAGGTTCTGCTCAGCACAGACTATACTGAGTGGAAACTAGGCTGAAGACTCACTTTATGGTTAGTTTTTTCTGCGAATTCTCTCTGTATTGTTCATCCAGTGTAATTTCTTCTTTTAAACAAGCATCAATCTTTTGGGTTGAATTCACTGCACCTATCTTTAGTCATCTAAAAATTAGTCCCCTAGTCTGAGTTGAGGTTTAAATTTTTTTTGACACTTTATTGTTAAATGCTTAAAATTAATTTTCAGTGGGGTGAGCAAATACCCACACTTCAAAGCCAACAGCAGAATCTTTTCAAATCAAGGAGTAACTTCAAGGGGGTCTTTTGTCTTCTCTTGGTCTCCATTACTGATATCACTCTCTTAGAGTCAAGTCAGATCCCTGCACACACTAAAAATTCCAGTGACTTGAGAACTGGAAACATCAAAATGTATTCAGAAATAACAGAAGAAAGAATCAGTAGCAGGGAAGCAAGCTTGTAATGCAAACACTTAACAGTTCTGCACAACACAAAATACCAAGTTTCTGATGCCATATGAGCATTGAACAGCCAATTCTCCAGCATGTGCTCTCTAGACTGTTTGGGGTAGTATTTGCTGTGTAAAGTAAAGATGAATCATGGCAGTGAGTGAATTTATGTATGTTGCTATTTAAGAGATAGGGCACTGCAAATGTGTTGCTACATACAAAGTTGATTTATCAAGTAGTTAAATCATTTTCTTCCCCTTATTTAGTGCCTCTTACACACAAGAGAGCTCTTGCTCCTTCACCTTATCCCCATACAGAACTTATTATGCACACATAGGCCCCACATTCGCTCCATATGCTCCACAGTGCTTTCCAAGAGAATTATAATAATGTTGCTCCAGCTATCATGCCAGTATAATTAACCCCTGGTCTTTTTACTGTATTTTGATACACTTGAAATATTACCTAGATTTTAAAATCTCTGCACATTAAACAGGCCCTTCCTACAATCATTTTTCCTCTCAGTTTCTTTAGTTCATTTCAAAATAATCACCAACTTATCAATATGCTCAATTTACAGAGTTAATGGAATCTCCAAGAACTCTTGAGAATCATCCCTTTCATTATTTTTCATCAAATAAATAAATCAAGGCGAGACATCAGAATGTCCTAGCACCTGCCCAGTGTGCCCATGCTGGGGAAGAGGGAGGGAATAAGCTTCTCCTAACACAGCTCCGCAGTTCAAGAGGCTCCTCACTGGGTTTCTGGACACCTCGTGCAATAAATCTCCTGAAACTGAATTTCCTGCTGCTGCTTGCAGTCTGCTCTTTTCTCCTCTAATGCACTTCCAGAGTGCATGATACCTGCCCCCTCCCCGGGTAGATCAGGGGGTCATCCCCACCTTTCACTGCAAGGACTTTAGCAGTGCAAAAGGTCAGTGTTGATTTCTCTTATTTTGCTCAGCTTTTGCTTCCATTGTTACCTCATTCAGTCCTGTACTTTGGTAAATTATGCATCTGCTGGAAGGGTAGTCAATGGTGCGTGCTGTTGGCACCTCTGCAAGTGGCAGCTTGATGCCTACCACCAAGCAGTGGTAAGAAAAACGATGGCTCTTTTAATTGCACTAAATAAAGCTCTGCTAAGTGCACATTTGCTGTGTTAGGATCTCATTTTTTCTTACTGCTTTTTTCAGAAAAGCTTCTACGCTGATAAAATTGTGTAGTGTAACACAAGGGTTCCCACACAGCGATTAGCAAAAATATAATAATAAATTAATTTTAAAAAATAAATAAACATATTTCACTAGAGAAAATAAAACAGTGAAAAATAAGGAAAATCTACTTTAATCACTCCACTGATTAATTAAAGTAATAAATATTTCATTTCCTTAAGTGAACTAAAATTATGCCAGATTTCTTTGTTCCAGTTGAAACAGCATTTAAAAGCACCAGTGAAAAGGAGAATTTTAATCAACTAACACACAAGTAACACACTGCCTGCCTTCAATTTCTCCATTTAATTTAAAACATTATACAATTGGTATATGTGACAAACAGTGTGAGGGACAAGGAAAAGAGGAAATACATGCAACTTATTGAATGAGTTATGACTTGATCTCCCACAGCCATTAAATAATTCTCACTGGAATAAATGGCATTGATTATTGACTTAGAATAACTCTGAGTAATTATGAAATATAGATAGAATAGAGAGCAAGCATTTTGTTGTTGCTTTTCTAAGACTGGATTTTGGATATCATCTCATTACATTAGGTGCCATCCAGGAAAATAAAAGTTTTCTTTTCCTTAGAGCTCTGGAAGAAGAATGAGGTTGCCCTTTTGGTTTGATGACACTCTTAAAGAAGGAGATAAAAGATTTCCCTATATAATTTGTTATTTTGGTTTGGAAGACTGGTTTGCTGGCTTTTCATAACAACATATTGAAGAAAACCACTTTTGAATATAGAATATTTTCTAGGGTAAGTTCTTTGGGCTTTTATTTTTTGTTTTTGTTTAGTTTTGTTTTGCTGTTTTATTTAAGACAAAACTGCAAAACAAAATGCTTTGCTTTTGAAAGCTTTCATTTTTATAAGTTGTCAGTTTTTCTCCTTTTGTGATATGTCATTTATCTTCCACCCTTTATTTTTGAAGCCAAATGGAAAAGATAAAAAAGGAAAGAAAAAAGTGAATTAGAAAAGATCCTTTAGAAAGAGAAACTTTGAAAGCCAAATATGTAAACAGAAGTGTCTCTACAGTAAGTGGGTGGAAGATCTTTCTTTGTAGTCCCTGTACCAGTTGTTGGTGCCTGGGAAGAGGAAGAGCTCTGTGGCAGGTATTTCCCTACACTTGGTAGAGAGTGGTGGAGCAAATATCCACACTACAGACCAGAGAACCTTGTGCCTCAGAAGCTGGATGTGCCTCAAGGAAAGCTGCAGCCCATGGAAAACCATGGAAAACCCACACAGGAGTAGGTCTTTCCTGAAGGACTGCAGCCCACTAGGAACCTGCACAGGAAAGGTGGGAATGTGAAGGAACTGCAAAGAGGAAGAGCTCTGTCCGGACTGCAATCTCCACTGACCCTGAGCCTTTGGGAAAGTGAGAGGGGTCTGGACTTGAACCTGAGAAAGTGAAGAGGAAAGGTGTATGTTAGTGCTTTCCCTTATTTCTCACTACTCAAATCTATACTAACTGGCAATAAATTACGTTGGTTTTCCCTTCAATGAGCCTGTTTTACCTATAATGGCAATTGTTAAGTGATCCCTTTGTCTTTTTCTTGACTGCAGGGTTTTCTCATCCTGTTTTCTCCTCTTGTCCTGCTGCAGAGGGGAAATGACTGGGTGGCTGGATGGGTGTGTGTCCCTTGGCCAAAGTTAACTGATACTCCATTTTTTAAGAGATTTTATTACTGAGTTTATATGTCAGAATAACGTATGTGGCAGACGTGCCTGGTGTATCAGCATGGACACACATTTTTATGTCTCCTTTCCTATCCAGTCTTTTGAATTGCTCTAAGACTTCCCAGATCTTGTTTGTTTGATATTTAGAGATGAATGCACCAAAGGGCATAGATATCTCAGGGCACAGTGCTGCCACGAGAGTCTCAGCCCCAAGTAAAATGCTGGTTTTCCCACAATGAAAGGAAAGACTTAGCTATTGGCAAACAGGAGTCACCACAATGATATGATGAATGGGGACACACCTAACCTACATAACAAATCATGCCAAGAGGAATATGCCTTAAAATATCAAACACAGTGGGACTGACCCACCCAGACTGTAACTAAACAAACACTAATAACATCTGCACTGAGAAGGCCATTATACTCTCTTTCTATACCCAAAGGAGGGCAATAGGCATCTGTCAATGACAATTCATTCCACCTATTTCAATCATGTTTTATTCTCTCAATTAGCTAGTGAGAAAGTCCAGATGCTTAGATTTGATGCCTAGCATTTAGACTGTAAAAATAATTTCAGACAAATCCCAGCCTCACAGGTGTTAATATGCTTAAATATGCAATGGGCTGCTTAGGAAAGACAGAGGGTCTTGGATGATATGTCAAAAATCAGAAATAATGGCACAGGGGTGTAGACCTCTGAGTGTAAAGTACTCAGAAACTACTGACACAGATGATCAAAGAAAGTAAGGGAAGTGTACCTTGGATTCTTCCCTAAGTGCTTGCTGATGGTCAGGGCACAGTGTCTGTCAAATGTGAGGCTGGCTGTCTTTCCACCTGTGCCAGGACAAGAGACTTTTCTTTCAAAGTGGTCTCTTGTCTCACAAACATCTCAGTTTCATTACTCATTACATAGTTTATTTAAGTCTGTGTCTGCTGGAAACCCAAATATCAAAATGCAGCTACATCCCCATGCCGAGCACTCCTTTTATATGTCTCCTTGCTCTTCTGGTCAATCTTTAAGTGCAGTCAAAAATGGTGGCTTTTAATTTGTAATCTTCATAAAGTTTGAATCCTGACTTTTTGTCCCTTTAGCACTACAGCTGAAAGTAAGGGACTGTTGCCAAAATACTGCAATGCAACTGGATCCAGCATTTAGCAAATGAGCTAATGGCCTCAAGTATAAGCTTGTTTTTGGAACATGTCAGTGGTTCCTCTGAACAAGAAATCATACTAAGTTCCTGCTATTTTGTAGTGTAAACAGGCCCATAGAAACTTCAGGCCAAGTCCTCGGCTGGCAACATCAGCAAAGCATGGCTGAGCTCTTCTTTCAATGCAGATGAAATCCTCTACTAATGTCTCTCAAATTTGATTTTTTTTGCCTCCCTTGAAATTTCTGTCATGACTCCAATAGCAACACGTTCACTGAAACTTACAGTTCTCCAGCATCTGATACCAGCTGTCAGGCTGTGTTTCATCAGACTGAACTCTTTGTCCAAGTGCTACCAGCTGGCGCTGCTTCAACCATCTGGGATCGCAGTACTCTAACCTACGGACTAACGCAGCTCCAGCAGAGTCATGGCTCCCTATCCTTTCCTACAACAGAAGTTACCAGCAAAGTGAAGCAAAGCAAAAGCCACTGCCCCTAATCAAAGCTCAAATCCTCCTAGCGCTCCAAATGTCCACCTCCATCAGAGGGAACTCAGTGCTTTGCAGCTTTCAGATGTTGGCTGCTAACTGCTGGCATAATTTTAATTCCCAGACTCTCTTGTTGGAAAACACACTGTAATGTACTCTGAGGACAGTGCAACAAGACTGTCTCTATTTCCTGCCTCCACATTTGTGGTTACTTGTGTAATTCAGTGTTATTTGTCACTTTCCAACCTGCACACTTATACCCTGCAAAATTTTATAAACTTTCTACTCCTTCTTCCCACTTTTCTTTCATATCCATTAATTGCATATCACACCCCTTCTCAAGTTTCTTTTTATGCAACCAGTAATATTACTTTAGGAGGCTCCAAAAGTGGAAACTTGAAAATCTGTATTTAAAATTACCATGGGGAAAAAACCCTCCTTCCATTCACTATGCTTTGGACATCTGGATATATGATGAACCTTCCCCAATCCACCAAATTTTGATTCTTTATTTATCTCATTAGTTAAATTCCTACCAGTAATCTTATTATTGTTATTGAATGCCAGTAATATTATTGGCACTGTCAAAGAGCCTGGGAATTGCCATACTGGATCAAAGCAGTGATCCATCTCTCCTAGTACTCTATCTCCAAGAGTGGTCAGTACCAGCTGCTTCAGACAAAGAAACGCTACATCTGGCAGTTTGGAGATAATTTGCCTGCAAGCTAAGTTTCCCTTGTTTAGCATTACAGGCTGGCTTATGCCCCAAAGCTTGGAGATTTATATCCCTCCCAGAGCACTTGCTTATGAAGTCAGGTACTGTCCTTGCCTTCTAAACTTACATATTGGGAAAAAAAACTGAAAAAGCAGGAAAATACAAATGCTTAGGTCAATGAGGGTACAGTTCAGTAATCATTATCCCCCATGCTACAAACTTCCCCAAGGTTACACAGTGGACTGGTAGCAGGGACTGGAATAAAACTTTGGACCTGCTCACCCTGAGATGGTGTTAGAGGATGATGCTACATCTTAAAGCATTTAAGACATGTTGAATGTTAATATTGTAGGACTAACTACCTACTTGCTTTTCCCCTTTTTTTCCTCTTAAGTACTATGCAGAGGTCAGTATATTTGACTGTTTTAATCCAAAAATACTAAACTTCCAAAAAATGGTAGATGGTAATTTTGGTAGTAACAAATCCAACCTGTATTACTTCTCAATTAAGATCTGTGTTAATTTTGGGCTAGGACAGTATGGGAGACCAGACCTCCCAGTAGAAATTGCTTTAGATATATAGGGGAAACTTCAGATTTCCACAGAATTACCATAAGGCTGTAAATAAAAGACCTATACATCTTGCACCACGCGAGAAAATATTTTTGCATTTTTTTCTTAAATACTCTAAGAAGCATCTTTAAGTTATAAGTTTTTGACAGAAAAAAGACCTATTAAAATAGAGCTAGTAAAATTACCTTTCTCCTGCTAGCACAATGAAATGTATTTGAGCTTCAGCAGATTAATTTGAAAACTAGTGATCTTATTGTCAAAACAATTTTCAGTGTCACTGGTGTCTGATCATGGGAAGAACAGGGCCTTATTCTTATTCACCATACACTGGAAGCAAATAATTATTCAAAACCTTCCCCCACATGAGATTCCATTTATTTTTCAAAATCAAATGCTACTTAATCTCTGCTTCTGTTACATACATTGAAAGGTTTATGCATTGCTTTTTGGTAAATAACACATATTAAATAACCATTCATTTCCAATATATAAAAGACCTCATCATTACTATGTATATAAATAGAAGATGCATTTGTTGCATTAATTGCTTTTCTCAGCCTTTCTGCACCAACATGTCCTGTAAATTAAGGGAATGTTCAATTAAAACCATTTTCTAGCTTTCCTGAGGTGGAAGATGTAGAAATCAATTCAATAGCTAGCTGGCTGATTCAGCAAGAAATCAGCCAGCCTCCAGAAGTCCCTTTATAAATGTTTTCCTCTCTAATAAGGTAACAAACCAGAGAAACGTGCCACATGGACTGGGAGATAGGGAGAGCTTATGCAGATCAGCTGGTCTGTTCCTGCAGGCTGCAATCCCTGATTTGATGCAATTTTTATCCCACACCCACTGCTGCCCAGTTAATTTGTCATTAACATATACTATGTGCTCAGTACTATTCATATATTGCAGCACAGCCTTTACATTTTCTATGTTCCACGATGGAAAGTGCATTCAATTTCATACAGTTCTTTTCAGTTTACAGTTTCATTTGCATGAGGCTTCATTATCTACATTTCAGTCACCACTTTGAAAAATAGGCACTGTAAAATTTTAAGAACTGATATAAAAAATCCAACCAAATGAAATTGTGGATATGAGAATACAGAAAAAATAGTTCCAGAAATAATTCTGCCAGTTGAAGAAAACAGTGTATTATCTCTGTTTTCCTCTTTTCATCCTCCATGTACCTTATATCCAGAAAAGGATTCCTACAAACAACAAAAAATTATGTAATATTAAAATACTTAGCCTGAAAGAGAGTAAACACAGGGCCATATCATTGAAATAATGACAATTTGAGAATTTTAGTTAACACAGTTTTGTTTTCACAAATACTATTTACTAGTTAAAAGGAATTATTTATTCCTTTTTCAAAACATTTGTATCCTTACTCAATAAATTGACCTCCTAGCATCAACCTTGTTAGACTGCTTAGCCTGCTTTTCCTTATAGTCTCTTCTTATTTTATTTAATATAAAAATCCCACAACAGTTAAAGATATAAGACAAAATTTAGTCAATTTTTGTGTGCTTCTTTTGATTTAGTGAAGCAGTGGTGTCTGTATTACATCTGGCACTTCCATTAAAATTTAACAGAGCCTCAAATGAAAGAGAACCATTTTCTGGCTTTTGATTCATTTCTCATTTGCCTAAAAAGTTACAAGCCTTTGTAGAAGCTGTAAATCTGGCTAGAAGTGGGACTATTTTTTTTCCCTTTTAGTCCATGGAAAAAAAAAAGGAAAAAAAAAAAAAAGCTGTGCCTCCTTTCACCTAAGTGTGTGCTTCAGCCATTGTGTTTCCTGAATTTGGAGCCATTTGGTACAGTGCTAATTTATTTTACTGACTGAGCACATGAATCCCCACTTCAGAGGAGCACGGATGGTGCTTTGGCTCAGAAGGGAGCTTGTATAGCAAATGGAAAAGGGGTATCACTCTAAATGATTAATTGTAGTCCTCAGAAGGGTCTCAGAATATGATCATTCTTTATAGAAAATTGGATTAAAATTTGACACTTCCACAATTTTTTTTCTTTGTAGTGAAATTTTCATTTTTCATCTGTTGGCCAAATAATTCCATGTGCAGTCATCCCTAAATTAATCTTGAATTAATTTTTAAATCCACTGTCCTCTAATATATAATTCAACATAAGAAAACCCAGAGCAGTCAATCTTTCATTAGACATGGGGTGAGAAAGGGTCAGCAGACACTCCTGCAGTACTAAAAATAAAGGCACCACATCTGGTATGGAATGATGTCTGGAATTGCAATGCATATGCATCCACTTACTCGTTCTGCTGAAAACACAAACTATGGAGTGGCTGCATGTTGAAACATGAACCAGTGTAATAGGAGCTTAAACCCTGGAACAGACTGTTTGTATATGTAGTCAGTTTATTAGCAAATGTGCAGGCCTGTAGAGTACAAGGACCATGGTTTCAAGTCGATCTGTCACACATTTAACAAGCTGTTTGTAATACAGTCCATTTCAGATATAAGAGAAAAATCTTTCCCATAGGTACAAGAAATATACGATACTTTTAGCATATGGTGAGCTCTGGTTTTGCAGGTATCCTACATTAGAAACTGCTGTAACGCATCGGCTTAACTTTTTGTTTGTTCCCAAAAATCCTCCTTTCCTTTGTTGAACACTTCACCACAAAGTATGTTATAGCAGATGTTAAAAATGAGATTCTGTGTAACTTGTGTTCCTAATGTCAGGCACAGCCACGCTCACCAAGAATAAATCTAACCCTGGTGCAAACAGCTCACACTAAACCTACTTTATATACCACAGCAGGGCTGAATGGACAGGAATCAATAGCAGAGGGGCCTCCACTACTCAAGCACAGCTGTGCCTCTGTGCCTTTCCATCAAGGAGGAGCAAGATGCTGGGGTACCTCTCCAAAATGATACATGCTGTCAGTAACCAGCAGGGAGGTGGTGGGGAATAAACACCCTGCAGTGCCTGCACCATGCCTCAGCTTCTAGCTGGATTTGCAAATGCTGTGCGGGATTCAGGGATTTCGCTGAGATAGAGCTGCCAATGCACTGCCGGCAGGTCCAGCCGGGCTCTGCCACAGCCCAGAGGCCACAAATGCCTGTCCCACAGCAGTGCCTGACCTGCCCCCAAGAGACAAAGCACGGAGTCCCAGTGGAGAGGGAGGGCAGTGACGGCTGCTTCCTCCACGCTGCCCGGCCTTGCTGGCGGCCGGCAGAGCCCGCCCCGGGCCTGCCCTGTGGCTGGGCCTGTGCCGGCGGTGCAGCAGCAGCGGCCTCTGTCCCGCGGTGGTGTGGGCACCCATGCCGGCCTTCCTCCTGCTGGGGGACTCCACATGCTGCCCCATGAAAGGACAGGGTGGGAAGGATGCTTCCCCCAGCAAAGTCTCCATCTGACTCCTGCCTTGCCTCCTCTGGGAGGAGGTGAGCGCTGGGTTCCACATTGTCCCTACTCCAGCATTTTCTCAGCTGCTGTCAGGCTGGCTTCAATGTATAAAATTTATTTAAGCCTTTCTGTCTGCTGTGGACAAATGCTGAGCAAGGAGGGCTGTAGTTTGCAGACTGTACCCAAGCTGGGTTATAATTCAAAACAGATTCAGTAATTGTGCTGTGTTTCACCTCCTAGTCAGGAATTAAATCTCGCGCATGTCAGGTGTTAGTGGTTACGAGCCGGCTTTCCAACCCCTGGGGGGGATCATGGGGACCACGGCTGCTGCACAACACCCGGCGGGCTTTGCTCCCCCAGGAGCAAAGAGAAACTCCTTGTCCCAACTGGCAGGGCTCAAAGCTGTTTCCAGCACCAGCTGTACCCTGTTCTCTGCCTCTCTCCCTAGCAAAATCACTGAAAGGATTTCATCTTGAACCACATATTCCACAGTAACTACTGCCCCTTGTCAACAGTCTTAGAGAAGTAGCCAAAGGCTTCTCAGCATGACTGTGTTAGTGGGAATATTTCCCTACATTTGAATGGGTATTGTCTCAGACCAGGAATGAACAAGCCTGTTCTGCTTCAAGTCCGTCCATCTGAGGACAGCGGGTCAGCTCTGGAAAGCTACTGCTCCCAACACTGTGGAGCTGCTCCTCTTGTCCAGAGTAATTTTCTTTGTTGGCAGACGTCCTCCTCCAGGTCCAGACATGCAAGGGAATGAGATTTCTTCTCCCCAGTATGTCCCAGTTACTCTTTAAACCGGCCAGAGTTATTGCCCCTATAGTTTTGCTGGCAGAGCAGTTGGTTTTAACTTTCCTTAATCTGTTTCAGACAAAATCAAGCTGTGGGTTTATCTTCCACAGGTTCCACGGATGATCTGAGCAAGCCCAGGGTAAACTCTATCACTCTATCACCAGAAGAGGATGTCTGCTCCCACTGCAAACTCCAGAGGATGCAAGATTTGCTCCTTTGCTACATTAATTCCAACTAAGTGAAAATAGGCAGGTACCCCACTGAAAAGTGACAAGTGGTGGAAATATTTAGAGAAACATGTTTGCATGCAATATCAACTCAGATCATGTGAACTGACCCACTAATCTGTTGCCATCCGCATGTCACAGAAACTTGAAGGCTTCATACAGCTTTGATTACAAAAATGTGCATTTTCTCTCATCATGGTGATTGAATGCAGAGGGAACGGGTTTGTCTTTAGGCTTGTTTATTTTTCTTTTTCAGGCATAATGGCGTTTTGAACAGTAAAATTGCTTTCTGCCCTTTCAGCTCTTTGGCTATTTGAGTGAAAAAAAGACACACCAGAGAGTGTGGCACTGCTAAAGGGAGAGGTATAAACACAGTAAAAAGCAGCTTTAATGAGCATGTTTTAATATTAAAGGAAAAATGTGTTTTCACTTAAAGTACCTGAAAATCCACAATGAATCCATTCAAGTTAGTGGCGTTATTTACCATATGTTAGAGGTGAAGAACCTACCCTTGAAATGCCCTTCTAACTTAGTACTTTAAAAATAAGTATATAACTACATTGTCCAGTGCTTCTCTAAATTTTTCAATACATCCTTCACTGCTTGAAGATGGCCAATTATGAAAATTATACTTTCCCTTAAAACTGAAATCACACAGTGATTTCAGAGTGAGATATACTTGATGTACCCTCTGAGCAATTTTTGGTGTTGATTAATTTTCCCCCATAGTTTCTAATATTTGCTTTGCATATACAACTTAAATGAATTGAAGCGAGCATGAAAGGAGAGCAACTGAGGCAGAGATTATAAACAAAGCTGTTTCTTTAGGAGGGTTGCCAAGGCAAGGGGAGGAGTCTGTATTCTTCAATTAGTTTATTTATATTAGTAAACAAAATTTGACACTTGAGAATTTTTCTGTGCAAGTTGACAGCTATGACAATATGGGACTATCGTCATGATGGCCAAGCAAAACCAGCCATATGTTTCTGAGACCCAAATACAGAGAAGGGGAAAAGCACTAGTGCTAGCAATTGGAAAGAACAGCCCATGAGAGGTCTTGATCTTGCGCTGAGAGCTCAGTAAACTTTGAGGGCCCATGAGAAAGGATAGGCAGAAGGTTGGAGCCATAACAAAAACTAAAGTTTTTCATGGTGTTGTCAGAAGGTCTTTCCTTTTTTATATACACATAAGTAAACAGTGGCTTTTTCTTTTTTTCTTTCTTTCTTTTTTTTTTTTTAATTGCAGAGCTGTTTGGGAAAGATGAGGAGAAACACTCTGACAGGGCAATTCATCTTATCTGCCTGTATGTTTAACTTGCCCATGCCATCTTTCATTTCAGCTCTAAGTGTCAAGCAACCATTATGTAGAAGTAATAAAAAGGTCCTAGAAGGCATAACACTGCCTTTTGCTAGTCTTATTTTTAGTTTCTGGGGTTTTTTTTTTGTTCTTAAAATGCTTAAAATTACACTACCTTCCGTAAATACCTGCAAGGTTTGGCTCTTAAAACGATTGTGATTTCCATGGCATTTACCATTTTTGGCGAGGTTGGCATTTGTTATGTGATTTTCTCCCAAACTGCCACAACAAAACTGAATTCCTTTAAATCACAGTCAAGTCAATCAGGGATCTGAGAGTGAGGGAAAATAAAGCAGCAGCCAAACAACACGTTAGTTCTTGCTTTTGCTAGTCTGACCAGAAAGCTAGAACAGACAGCAGGGGATAGGCTAAAGACTCTAGGTCTGGTTGAAACAATGATCATCTTGTTTTGCCTTGCCATGGCCCCATAACTGCACAGCAAATAAACAACAATGTGAGTACAGCCAATTCGTATGCTGTCTAGTTTTGATTTATGAAAGCAATAACCAAGTGAACAAGGGGATTCAAACCTTTTGGTTGCTTTTTAATTTTAGTTCCTTTCCTTTCTATTTTAAGCTTAATTTGAAATAGTTTTGAGGGGTAAAAGCAGCAGGGGGGCCCTGTTACATCTTCTTAAGAAGTGCAATACACAGCTTTTGGTTTTTGCCTTGTGTGAGGATGCTTTTTTGCTTCTCCCTATTACTTGATTAAGACATTCTGCACAGCATTATGTTAATACTATAATTTGGATCTTTACCTTTTAGATATTCGGCTGAGGGACTGACTTTTCAGACTAAGAACCCATGGCTCCAATTAGAGTTTACAGGAGCTATCTGTTCTCAGTGCTTCTGTAAATCAGCCTTATGACAGATCTGTGAAGCTAATTGCGGCTCTAAAATTCAAAACTACTTTGCCATTTTTCAAAGGAGCTTTGGTAAACCCCTCAATCCCTCCAGGAACTGCTTATGCTATTTTACTGTTAATGAAAAGACTTACCAAAAAAGAAAAAGTATTAATATTGTCCAGTCAAACTAATATCTGTGAACATAGCTGACGTGCATTGAAAGACCACGGACTAGATTTGTCATTGCCCTCAATCTTGTGTGTTCATTTAAATTACTGAAGAATTTTAAATGCTGTTGAAAGATAAAGCAGAGCATTCCTTATCCACCCTGTGCTGGTGTAAGCACACAGACAAGATGTAAAGCAGCAGAAAACCTGACTCCATATGTGTACATGCAATGCTCCAAATAATATGGAATGATGCTGATTCAGCAAGAATCAGTCTGCCCAAGAACTGAGAGTGGCTGAGGAGGGAGATATAGCTGCCCCCCTCAGAAAAGATCTGTTGTCTGTAGTTGCTACAGGGTTTTATTAACTCTCTGAGTAGCTACAAATTCAGTTGTACGTCAGATTGAGATATTGGAGATCAGTCTCTGCTTCCTGCAGATGCCTGCAGTCAGCTGAGCAGCCTTTTCTTCAGCTGGGCGCAGTCACCAGTGGGGCTCAGTTCCGTCCCAGTCCAGCAGCTGTATCTCCATGGGGGCCAGATGACCCTGGCACCGGGGGACTGCCTCCCAGTCACAAGGGGTGTCTCAGCTCCTGCTGATTCAGGGCCCCAACTTTTATAGAAGCAAAGTACAACCAGCTAGCCTTGTTTTTCAGCTCTGAGAAGCCACATCTAAGGCAGGCTTGCCTGCTTCCAAGCACTAGAGAAACTGGCAGCGACTGTGATGGGCTGGTAGCGTGCCCACCTTGTCAAAAAAAAGGTGCCTCTAAAACTGTGTCTCTTCACATGCTGTCACACTAGCCACAAAAGGCCACCTGCAGACAAGCCCATTGCAAATAATTACTGGATAATTTCTAAAGCAAATATTTTAATAGTTCTTTAGGCATAATTTTTTTTCCTCAAATCACAGTGTAGGATGGGTAAAAATACATGTGGGTTTTAGTTACAAAGGGAAATAGGCCAGAAGGACTGTACAACAGTAAGTGAACCTAAAATCAATAGGGTTAAATGAAGGTAGAATGTGCCAAATCATTGCACACCAATTCCCTTTCCATGGAGGCAATTGATACAAACCTCATTCTATATGGAAAGATGTAAACCAGCATTTTGTGGAGAGCACTTTGAGGACCCTTAGCTCTTATATGAGATTGCATATAAAGTTCAAACTCTGTATATATCTATTTTAAGAACAAATAAAATATTAAAATATTAAAATACATACACATCCAGCAGTTTTTACTGATTATATGACATGTCAATGTTGTAATTTCAAACATTCAAAAATTATTTATTGGGTCTCCAAAATTTCTGAGACTGCTTTAAATATTTTTTTTTCTCTTTCAGGTTTTATCACTTTGTAACATTTGATCCCCTAGAGCATGGTTGTACTGGTTTTTCTTTTTGACTTTGGTAATAAAACTTTTTTTTTAATTAAAATGTAGTGTAAGAGTCTTATGTAGGTCTCAAGTGGAAGGTCTACTTCCAAATATCACAAGACTTAGAATAAAGTAATGAAATTTGGCAATATTATTTTATGATCAGGATATAGACATGCAAGTGTACTTATATATACTCATTTATGACTGTGAACAGTATAATAACATCAGTTCTGTAGATGATCATTTCTGATCAGTTCTGTAGCAAGATTTTCATGAGGCCCCAGCTGAGGGCCCATCAAGCCAGGCTGCACAGATGATTTCCTGGAAAGTCTCATTTAGGGCAGTCTTAGCACAGGCTCCTTCTTAATCTGTTTCAGGGGCTCAGTTCCTTGCTCAACACAGACCATTGATTTCAGTCTAGCCTAGCATTACCATTAAGGTCACTGTCTATTAACAGTTATTACTTGTCTCACCTCACCACAGTAACAGTTATTTTCTGTTCTCAGTTGAATGAAATATCACCAAAATACCTTAGTGAGAGTGATTGAATGGAAATTATTGTCGTAGTCAGTGAATTCAAGTTTCATGAATGTAAGGTTTAGGCTAAGGCAGACTAAAAAATTATCTGAGTCATGGTGCTCCAGTGATCTGCAGCACTGGGTGAAAACCTTGGTTTCTAGGCAAGGCCTCAGAAGAGTCAGACACTTCAAAATGAGACTGGCCAAGCACTAGAACAGGCTCTGCAGGGAAGTGGTCACAGCACCAAGCCTGACAGAGTTCAAAAGGCATTTGGACAACATTCTCAGGCACATGGTGTGGTTTTTGGGGTTGTTCTGTTCAGGGCTGGGAGCTGGACCTGATGATCCTGATGGGTCCCTTCCAACTCAGGACACCCTATGATTCTTGGAGTCTATCTCCATTCACCCTGGACCTACCCTGTTTTGACAGGTAGTACACACCACCACTGGTGAGCTCAGCTTGTCCTCAGCATCTGGTTGCTCATTACAGGATGACAAAAGATAATCCTGCAACCTACTTAGGCATTGGCTCTTGTGGGTGACATACACATCTAGGGAGGTGACCTCAGCTGTCCTGCTGACAGCACTGACATTGGTGGTACGAGAAGGCAGCTGTACTGCCCATGACACCTTTATTGCCAATGCCATAGCACATGTGGCCTTACAACCCCAGTGGCCTCATGGAGAGTTCAGCCTCATCCTCATCTACACCCCAGTGTCTGCCGGGAGCGTGTGTGGGAACTTCAGGGCCCCTTGGCACCGTCTGTAAGATCAGCTCAGCACTACATGAGAAATGTAATCTAGAGCAGGTGCTGTGTGCCTTGCTGCTGTGAGAGGAGGAGCAACAGCCTGTCCAATCCTTTTGGCCAAGCACTCACAAGGAGCACTCCAGGACCAATGCTGGCTCAGCAAAGCAGCCATCACTTAACCATCAAGGCCATGTTGGCTTCCTAATTTTCTACCACATTCTCTTTTTGCACTCTTTAAATTGCTATTATGCATCTTTCCCCTATCCATCAGAAATATATTCATACTGGAGAAAATGAAAACCTACATTACTAGGAAGCAGGAGGCTGACTTCTCCCACTACCCATTCTGCCTTATTTCCACATTAGTTTTAGTTCTCATATCGAAATATGGTAATCATTTGACTATTTGGATGTTAATCATGAGAGAGGTTTCTGGTACTTCAGCAGACAAAGGTAGGGGGTTAGTACTAATCTGGCAGTGCTCATTATCTGCAACATTGTATTAATAAAATCTAAGACAGATCTGAAAGGTGAATATCTTTTTTTAATTTGCAGTTACAGCTACCACAGAACTAAAAGTGTCAAGTTACAAATTCAGGGCTTTATTTTTTCAAAGTGGGAATCTGTGTTTGGAATAACCAAATCACATTGAAAGATTGTATTTTAAACTTTAGAGGTAATACTATTTACAATGAGCCTATGGTTCAAAGTTAAATATGACTTTGATATCATATATTTAGTCAAGATGAAAACTGGCCTGTGTCTTACACCTCAGGTGCTCAGGTGCACCTTAGGATGCTCAGTTTCCAGTGTTGAATAAAGATATTGCTCTGAATGTGTCTACTTTATTATCTGATATCTGTAGAAAGAAGCAGAAGTCCTGTAAGGCTTCTGGAAAAATTTAAATTAATAAAAATAATCATATTTATTTGACTTTGCTTAAACTTTGGCAGATTAGAAATCTTCAAAGAAATGTACCAAACTGCATTAACTACATAAAAATAATGCTCACTAATTTAAAAGGATTACTTTAATTGATGTTTAGGTGTAGGTGCCAGTTAGGGGTCTCCATCTTTGCAGTATAAAGAAAGGAAATATCTCCTTGGAATATTTTATATGGTATAAGATTATTCATGTTATGGTTGGGCCTGGGCTATAACCATTTCTGCAGGGGCTACATGATGGAAGAACTAGCTGTTCCTTTGTTTGGTGACAGATGAAGGAATGGAAAACTGTTTTCCAAAGAATAAATGCTGTCAAGAAGAAGCTATACTATCCAAGTGGTCCAGCACTGAATGGACAAACACTGGGACTGATTTGAGTCCATCTGTGTATCTGTGTAGCAGAATGAACAGAGGAAGTCAAGGAAGACCAGAGAGCATCCAGGAGATGCCTGGGATATGATGCTGAAGAGCAGCTATGTTGGTATTTGGGGGCAAACTTCCAGTTAGACAAGGTTTAGAAATTCAGTTACAGAAAATGCATTCTGCTGTTTGATTCTTGTGATGTCCAAGGGCAAAGAGTCATTCTCAACATTATATATAAATAAAAAGGAAGTTTGTTAAACAAAAAAATGAGGGATTAATCTACTCCATCATTGGCTTCTGATCTTGATTGCTACAACTAGATCAAAATGGAATATTATTGTGAACAGTAAATTACATTTTTGTTAAAAAGAAAGAATGGAAATGTTTCAAGATGACCCCATTGTTCAGATGCCTTTATTTGCTATAGAGAAATCAACTTTTTTCTCCTGTTCTCTGACAAAATGTGTGTATTGTGACACCACATAAACTCACAACTGGGTGAATTCCTTCCCAGCATTCTTTTTCCTTTCTCCCTTCCCTTACAACTCAGAATATTCTGTGGTTCTGTGATTATCTTTGCTGCAAATCTCCTGAATATCTTTTTTATAGTTATGTACATGACCTATAACAAAAATGTAGAAAGAATACCAGAAAGAGAACATTTTTTTCACATTCACAATGATCTGTTATTATTGCCAGTCTGATTGCCAGGATTTTAGTGCTAGTTCCTTGGTACTTATAGAGAAGCTGATCAGATAAGGTAAAGAAAGATACATTAACGCGAGCCTGGTACATGGATATTATAATAGCAATAACAATGCACTAACAATGTGTTTTTCATTCAAATATCAATTGGGGAAAAAGAGAGAACCTGGTTAGGTTACTTTTTCTATGAAGACCAAATTTCTATTCCGTAGATTCAGGAGGTGCTTCATAAATGAAAAAATAATGTAGGATTGCACCATATTCTGCATTGGTTCTGCTCCAGCCCTGGATCTCTGTCAGGGTCATGAACTTTCTGTGCAGTGTAAATAATTGATTTTTCACTATGGCTGTTGAATGAAAAAAAAAAAAAAAAGAAGAAGAAAAAAATCATATCAAACCAATTGTTGTTTTCTTAACTCCCCCTTCCTCTAAAATTTCATTTAAAAGAAATGTTCCAGACTACCTAAAGCAGAAGGGATCAAGTTTGCTTCAGAAAAGCAAAATAAATAGTCTAAAATTATAAAACTAAACAGAAATTAGAGAGCAAAAAGCAGAGACTGCTTTCTTGTGTTAATTTCAGGATACAAAAGATTCATGTTAAACCTCTCTGTTGGCTCCTAAAGGAAAAAAAATCCATGTCCCACTGTTGAGACTGTGCTCTATTCCCTGGGCTAGCATGGGCTGTGCAGGAGCAGGGCATTGCCAGTCTCCTTCCCTGATGCTGCTTCCCTCAGTGCAAGCTCTTGGATGCATGGACTGGCATCCGTGCCAGGCAGCCCACGTGGACAGACTTTCATGTCTTACAAGTTGGTGCATTCTCAGGGTAGTTGTAATTTGTATCAAAGATCCTTTTCAGTGCTTTATAAGAAGCAGAAAATTTCTAGGGGGAGGCATTATTGCTGTAGCATGTGGTGGTTTAGAAGATGCTCCAAGCCACAGCTAGGGAAGGAGATGACCCAAGCTCTCACCTCCAGCTTCACTTCTCCTCTCATGGAAGTGGCTGAGCTGTGGCCAGCTGGAGCCACGGTGGGAGCTTGACTCAGACTCGTAGGGGACAATCAATTTTTGGCCAAATTTGCTGTTTTTAAAAAATATTGCACAGCTCTGTTAGTATGCCAAACCCATACTTGTTGACCACACAGACTTCTTCTTGCTTCATGCTCACTGTGAGGGGTCTGGCTGCTGCGGACTGAAAGCCACGAGGTTGAGGAGCCTCAGTGGGAGAGTACTGTAACAGC
This sequence comes from Dicaeum eximium, assembly GCA_013396995.1. Classification (NCBI taxonomy): domain Eukaryota; kingdom Metazoa; phylum Chordata; class Aves; order Passeriformes; family Dicaeidae; genus Dicaeum; species Dicaeum eximium. The sequence continues at coordinate 1,251,454 of VWZP01002916.1, read as the reverse complement.
AGAACTTTGGAAGAGTCCAGCAGACAATTCTTAGTGTAGCTGTTGAACCTACAACAGTTCAGCTTAGCAGCACTGACTTTTGGGGGGAAAATAAGACAATTTTTCCCCTTTTCTGTAGCCTCATTCAGTTTTGAAATGTACATAATAACTTTTATTCACTGAAAATTATTAAATTATATTAATTTCTGGTATAACTAATAAAACCATAGTATTTACCCAAGTGATTAATTTGTCTCACTATGAATGGACATCAGCTCACCTGTAAGCTTCATCTAAGAATTGTATTTAACAATATATACCTTCAAATTTGCTTTGCCAATACTGAGAAAAATTTAAATAAGATGGATATGCCACTGAAACTTGACTAAATAGCATTGAATTTCATGCACTTGGATCCATTTGCATGCAGCCTGGATCTGATTTCTTAATACCTATAATGCATGGATGTTCAGAACATGTGGAGGCAATCTGCTATATTATAAAAAGCATTTATGTACAAAGAGGAGAAACAATCTGATCAAAGTTCCAGGGAAAGTCACCACAGGAAAAAAAAGCGCTCAAGAATTAGTGACTCCTGATGCTGTACTCAGATAACTGAACCGTGTCTTGGTTCAATTTCTCAGCAGGAAATCAGAGATTTTCTAAATTACTCTGTAGCTGAATGTGAAAAAAATTAATTATGTTCTTTTTTTAATACCAATTTTTTTCATGTTAAATATATTGTGCTGTTATTATTTGATATCTAAAATTAAAATAAAATGGAGAATAAAAGTAGGGTTAAAATGCATTTTCTTGGTATGAAGACAAATTATTACACATACTTTTTGTAAACAGAGTAAGATGTACCCAGAGCTCTCTGTATTTGTTATGCATTAGCCTGGAGCCCTTGACTCTGCAGCCATTATGCTGACAAAGCTGCCCTCATCTATAACAGAAGTTTTACCTTTCCTCATGTGTTCTTAGTGTGTACATGTCTGCATCCAGTGTGAATGAGTCAATGTGCTTTGTGATTCAGGTCATAAGTAGTAAATTAGATTGAAACAAGAAGCTACCCAGAGAAAGAATTCAATATAAGTGCATATATTCACAATATGAAACAGCAGTTTTTCTTTTCAGCGCTGGGCTTATCTTCTATCTGTGGCTAGTTACATTAAGGCATGAACACTCATTCACATGAGATGTCTGATGCCATAAATCTCAAATTCTCTCCTTGCTTCCACTCTTGCCTCCATTGTGCTGGCTATGCTAATGAAAAGCAGGTTTTTGGTTTCATATGTACGTGCATGTGTGCAAAAGAAGGAGGGGTTTTGTCATATAGGCACTTGTGCTGCTCGGCACAGAGATAGGAGCCCACTGGAGTAGAAAAAGTATAATATATGCAATAAATCTGAGGGAAAGCTTGTAGATGCTTTTTCTGGCCTCATAACTATTTTTATAAAAACATAGAAACCTATATATCATTGAAAATAAAGCAGTGCATTGTGTTGTATTACACAGTGTTTACAGAGAAAAGCAAGGTTTTTAACCACCTGGCAAGTATTTCAGACAAAAAAAAAAAAAACATTTGAAAAAGCAAGGACAAGCATTAGAAAGAGAGGGGGAGGGAAAGCTGGGGACTTCTCATTTGCACATGTAGTAATGCAAATTTTCTTATCTAGTGGTAACAGACTTGGCTCGTGGAGCACAATAGCACCTACAGTTCTATGGCCAAAAACAATTAAGTTTAAAAAGAATTGATTTGATTATAGAAACACTTCTATAAAGCCACGTGTTCATTAGCAGATGCCTGTCACCTACCTCGGAACCAAGGATTTGAAATGCCTAAAAGCAGGATGTAGCCCCCTGATTTAGGGACACAGACACACTTAGGGGCAGTAAGACTCCTTGTTGTTAAATCTCTTGCTAAAGCAGAGCAATGTGTGGACTCTGACAGCAGCAATTGATTTCCTGCTTTTCCACCTATTATCAAATAGGTCCACAGTCTCCTTTAAAGCAAAGCTCATTCCTTACGCTTGTGCCAGTTTACCTCTGTAATAGCTGGGACCCAAATATTGTTGACATAGCTGCAGAGATTGACCTGATAGATTAGTTTTCCCCAAATGTCTCTAAAAATCAAGCATAATATTAACAAACCAGATCAAATTCCTCTGAATTATCTGATGTGATTTTGACTCCACATTAGGAGAGTTTGCCTTGTGTAAGGGTTTTAAGAATTAGACTATTGCAACCAGGGCTGCTGAATTAGAAGCAATTGGAAAAGGTCTCTCTGGTACAGATTCATCTGTCAAAACTTTTGTACTTCACAAAAAACAGTGGAGCTTTTATAAAACTAAAAAAAGAAAAAAAAAAGGTGTTTGCCTTTCATGTCTCATAAGCAAGTTTGCTGAGGAAAGCGAGGGTTGGAAGTGAGTATAAAATCAGAGTTGGGGATAGCAATGACAGAGGAATATACACAGCTGTAGTTATTTACAAAAAAAAAGAAAAAAAGTGCTTTTGCAGGGATAGATCTTCAGCTGGGTAGCAGTGCTGGGCAAGGAAAAAAAAAGCTTTCACAGAGTCTACAAACCACTTGCAAGTAATTTGCTATCCCTCTACCCTTCCATATGAGCTGAAATCAGATACAAACTAATTACAGCAAAGACAGGCGCAGGCGCCACAGCAGCAGCCAGAGCTGCCAGGTGCAGCCGCCGGCGCTGCCAGATGGGCACAGTGTGACTTCCCACCTCAAAGAGGGCTGGGAGCCTGGCTGGGCTGGGGGAGACAATTTGTAAAGAGCACAGCATATGCCACCCGATATTCAGAGGGGTATGTGTGTGTTGCAGTTTACCTGTCGTGTTTGTGCGGCTTTCTACCACGCGGCACAGTTACTCCGCGGTGAGGGAATTCGGAGCGGAACAGATGCCGTGAAACTCTCACATCTCTCTCCATAATCATGTTCCCATGAGTCTGTTTTTATACCCATTCAAGGAAACCACTCACCAGAAAGCACAACCTCTGCCTGTGGCCAGCCTGCTCCAGCAGGAAAGTTGTGACCGTGACTTTTTCAGTCCTTCGCCCCCTGCCTCCTCCTGCTCCTCTCGGGATGCTCGCTGTGCACGGCTTGCTAATACATTTGTTCCCCTTGAAGAACTGGGAATTCTTGCACTCACTCTGTACTCAATCATGATGAAAGATACTTTTTGGCCTTACAACTACAGAAAACCTGAGACAGGTGTCAGGTCCCAGCTCTGTAAATGAGATCAAAACTCCCCTTTATATCAGCAGAATTTCTCATTGGGGATAAGATCAGAGGCAAAAAGGCCCACTATGCAGTTAACAATTGGGCAACAGGAGATCATTTTCGTTCTGTAATTCTAGTTTTGCCTTGTGAAACTTGAACAAATCTCATAGCTTTTAATTTCAGGCCTACATCTCTGTTTTTCTCCTTTGACATTTAGGACTAAAATGTACATACTGCTAACCCCATCAATTAAAAGGAACTACCTCTGTTCCCTCATTGAAACACTCTTCAGCAAATCAAATCTCCTATACACTTGAGGTTGCCTGGGATATTTCGGTACCATGCTCTGAATTTGTAGAACTGGACTGAAACCTTAGTGTAATGGAAAAGACTGCTGAAAACTTTGCTAAACAGATGATCACATTCCTGAATTTGTTTTACTTAGTTAGCATTTTTGCCTGCTGTGAGGTGTTTTCCTTGGATGGTTACCTACAAATACAGCACTGACCTCAGTGTGCATGAAGCAGGCCAGCACAGGCAAACAGAGCCAATTGGACATGCTCTATAAATCATCACCCACATCCTTCCAGCAGCAAAAATAAAAAGGAAAGGAGGAGGGGGTAAAACAACTGGTGAGTGTTCCACATGAGGAAATGGAGGCTATTTGGTGTCACCAGCTGGAAATACTCAGAGTGCTAAGGAGAAAGGTACCAGCATGAGCTAGCTCTGTGCCGGATAAAGTACTAACATTATAAATAAATGCTATCACCTTACAGATGTCTTGTATGGGCAAAATAATATGCCTAAAATGCTCTCTGCTATAAAAGGCACCTATCTCAAATGGCAAGTGCAGAAATGTAATACTATGACTTATGAAATCAGACTTAAACCCAATATAAAAGGCTGTCTCAGCATAATTCACTCTAGTTCTGAGTGAACAGACTCTAGTCTGAGACACATTCAACTCTGAATGTGTCTGAGGTGATTTCTACTCCTCTGCTGGACCAAAGTCCAGACAAGCACCTAAGTTACCACCTTCTTTTTCCAGTACCCAGAGAGAAAAACTCATCATAGGATGAAGCAGGTGAAGGAGTCCTGCTGCTTTTCTACCAAAACTTCAGTCCAGATGAGCCACAGAGCAGGATCTCAGCACACTCCACTGCACTGGTCAGCTTACATTTAGGCTCAGACATGTTGCATTATCTGATTTGGGTAAAATAGATTATTTCCTCAGAAAAAAAAAAGCTTGAGGAAAACAAAGATTTTTTTCATGTGTTTGGTTCTCTTGACAGTGCATTTGACAAGGGACTGAAATTTGACTTAATTGTGTACCTAGTGATTTTTCATTTAGCCAAGTTACAACATCAAACTTGTTCTAACTCAGCCAAAACTCCTGCATTCTGTATAAATGAGTATTAATTAAGGACTGAGTTACTAATCTGAATTCTCAGTCTTCTTCCTGGCTCATCTGTTACTCTGAGTTCCTTGAAAGTATTCAGCATGACCCTTTGTAGGAAAATCTGTATCCTGAGGGAGCTATCTCAACAAGAGGGGCCACAGCTGAAAATCCCAAGTGGAAACACACACCTAATTACTTTTAGAGATCTGGCCCCTGTCTTATTCTGCTCCTTAGCATGTCTTGCTGTATAGCTCTAGGAGTTCTTTGATCATTCTCTTTGCTAACACTCCTTTTGCTTTGAAGAGAGGGTCTTGCTTTCCACTTGGTGATAGAGCACATAAAATTAAGGGGTGCAACAGTTAAGTCCTTTTGGCTGTATTTGCCTTAGCAAATGCAATGCACCAGTAGCTGTTGAGCAGTCCCAAGGCCAGTTGCCATGTCATCACATCCATACAGTTGAATTGTCCTGTCTGTTCCCCATCACACTCTGCATCCAAAACAGGGAGACTGCATCCAAATTGCCATTGAAAGCAGCCCTTGGCTTGTGCTAACCCCTGAGTTGTGCCCAGGCACTGGCTGGGACTGCTAGCTGGCCATGGCCAAAACTATGTCAGGGATGATGCTGAAAGGTAAACTGTGGATGACTGTGTGCCAGGGCAAGGACCCATATCCCATATTTCAGAACTGAAATATCCCATATTTCAGTTCACTCATGTCAGCATGGCCTTTGTGATTTAGCTTTCATGAAGAGCCTCGATATGTTAGATTCAGCTTCCCTGAATTAAGGCTCTCCTAAGTTAACAGTATTATTATAATTATGCTAGGCTTTCCATGCAGTCAGTGGAAAGACACTTCCAGAGGAGAATTCAGATCTCCTTATATTACACAGCACACCCACAAGAGAAGCCCAGCTAAACAAAAAATGTTGGATGTATTGATGGGAAGGGGCAGTAAAAATATCAAAAGACAAAGAATCTACCACATAAATACAGTGTTTCTGCTTCAAAAAGATGATGGATACTAATGATCTTCTTGGGTTTTGTAGGGCTGAAATGTTATCTGTGGGTAAATGTTTCTGACTCTGTCCTGGGCAGATCCCCACATCATAGCTGCCAGGTGGCTTTAACCTAGAGGAAAGATTACAGACTCATTCTCTTCATTAATCACTAGGTATAGCATTCCAATGTATTCACTTCATCAGCTGGTACAAGCTGAATATAAAACTATCCAAAGGATTTTGGTGCAGGTCATTTTCAAACTCCTCCTAGATACACATATGAGTTGACTGGGGCAAACTAATAAACACTGAAAATAGTTCTTGTCCTTCAGCAGAATGGCTAATGTCCAGAAAGCCTCTCAGAGCCATTTGTGCCTGTGTCTGGTTTACCAATGACCATCTTTGGTTTCACAAATCCATGACTATTGTCAAATTGGAGTGGTTTACAGAGCAAGAACCCTACACTATGCCTGCAGGCAGAGCTGCAAGTGCTCTCACCAGAAGCCTCTAAATTGGTATTTGGCTAGGTTCAGCTCAACAAGAAATATGCTAGGAGGGAAACTCCCTTGGCCAACAGTAATATAGTAACTTATTTAATGATAGAAATTATGTCTTAAAACAAAATGTTTGGAAAATTTTGATTCTCATCTTTAAAGAAAATGAGATTTTTTTGCTTTTTAAGTTTTTTCTTCCAAGAGAAGAAGTAACAGCAGAGAATAAATGTAAATATCTGTGAGCAGAATACATATTTGCTGCTTTATTTTTTTCCCTTACACAAATTGTAAGTATAATTTTCTGCTCAGTACTAGTTTAGGCATTTTCTCAGTAACATACTAAAAGCAGTTCCATTTATTATTTTGCTCTTGCAATTTCAAAACCAAAACCTTGCCTTGAAACCTGACATTTGCTATTTCAAAATCTAGCTTTTCTGCATGAATCTCTCAGATTTACTTTTGGTTTTATTTTTCTTGAATTGTCATCTGTATATTCTTTGCACACCTTGCTTGCATCAAATATTTTTATTGTGTATTCTGTTATTAATGGTAATGACTTTCAAATATAATTCACAAAATGGAGAAAGCAGTAGTTGGTTTCACTAACTTAGTTGATAATGAAAAGTTAAAACTGTTAAATTTATTGCCACTTTTACAACAAAAGCCTGGTCAACTGGAAATATAATTATATTTATGTTTGTATATATATGTTTATATAAGTATTTTATCCATATAGCTCATATATAAGTATGAGTAGAATTGATGTATGGTTTCAAAACTGATTAGACACTAAGCAAAAATGACAAATTATCTCAAATAAAGAGGAAACTAAGAAGTCAGGCATAATTATTTTATGTAAAGCTTAATAAACATGTGATATAAATTAGCAGGAAAGGCAACCACAGCAAAGCACAGAAATGAGTTGAAAGACAGTTCTATGGATCTTTTTTCACTCTTTTCTCCTTTCTCTTTTCAATATGAGCCAGCAGTGCCCTGGCAGCCAGGAGGTTCAGCCCTGTCCTGGGGGCATCAGGGACAGCATCACCAGCCAGGAAAGGGAGGGGATTGTCCTGCTCTGCTCTGCACTGGGGCAGCCTCACCTCGAGTGCTGGGGGCAGTTTGGGTGCCACAATGTAAGAAGGATATAAAGCTGTTAGAGAGTATCTTAAAGAGAGCAATGGAGGTGGTGAAGTTTTATAGGGAAAACCACGTGAGGAGCAGCAGAGTTCACTTGGTCTGTTCAGCCTGGGGGAGACTGAGGGGACACCTCACTGCAGTTAAAATTTCCTTGTGAGGTGGAGAGGCAGGGGCTGATCCCTTCTCTGTGGTGACAGTGACAGGACCCAAGGGAATGGCCTTAAGTTGTGTCAGGGGGGGTTTAAGTGACCCAAGGGAATGGCCTTAAGTTGTGTCAGGGGGGGTTTAAGTTGGATATTAGAAAAAGGTTCTTCACCCAGAGGGTGGTTGGGCTCTGGAACAGGCTCCCCAGGGAAGTGGTCACAGCACCAGCCTGACAGAGCTCAAGAAGCATTTGGACAGTGATCTCAAGCACATGGTGTGACTCTTCAGGATGGTGCTGTGCAGGGACTGGAGGTGGACTTGATGATCCTCGTGGGTCCCTTCCAACTCATTCTCCGATTCTGTGATTCTATAATTCTGTGATTTTCATAGAGGAGCAAAGGATTACGAAGCATAATAAAAACATACTGATAGACTGAAAAAAGTGACGCCTTTGAGGCCAGATAACCTTTTCCTGTTCCATAAAACATCTTATATTCTTGATATGGGCCTCATTTGCAAACTGAACTACAGCCCAGCAAAACCAACTTTCATAGGGAGATAATCCATGTCCTACCGGCAGACACAATGGCTTGTTCAGCTGAATCCCAGCCTTCAGGAAGGCAGCCCAGTCAGCAGCCTGACTCACACTCATCCTTTCCATCCCTGCAGTGGGCTCCTTGCACATATCACAACCCGCATCCAAAACGCTGAGCTATGTTGGATGGCAAAGTGCCTTGAAATGCTCATGGTGTGGGTGCTGTGCTGATTCCCTGAACTCCCACATTCTGCTGCTCATTTTTATCTCTTTTTTGAGTTGGGATTTATCACCTTGTTCACAGATCCTCCCTGAGTTGTCCCTGCTTGTAGCACCTCCCTCCCCAACAGAGTTATGTGGGGGACTTTGCTATTTTGGTGCATCATTCCATAAATTTGTTTATTGGGTTCAGCACCATGTTGAGCTGAAGGTTTCTGGAATGCATGCACAGAGTACCTTCTTGCTCACAGGACTCTTCACACTTCTCATCCTGCTTAATAATCATGTGGCAAATCTCCAAACCACGTGGCCAGGGCAGGTTTGCATTGCACAGAGGCACAGGTTCTCTTGGTTAAGCTGAGTTATCAGCTATGGTTTAATACAATGTTTTATGTTTACTTATTTGGACATTCATTTAGAGATATTTAAATGAAACTCTATCACTAACTTCTGCTGCTATTTTACTAGCTAATGTGCTCTGCACATTACATTTGTGTCCTAATGTGCTCTGCACATTACAGCTGTCGACCATGGGATCAGCAATTTCCATGGCAAGTGATGTGTCCCACACACATTGGATTCCCAGCTATGAGCAATGTAACTATGTTTGGCTAAATCACATAAAAGACTTGCAGTCTGAGTCACATTTTTAAAATAGCTGAAAGATTTTATCCTTACCACAGGAGAATTTTCACTTCTGGCCAGTTATGAATAATGATATTAAAATACACATTGGTGTAATCCTCATTGCAGATAAGATCCTGTCCGTCACATCGCTGCCTCATTCTAGTCAATCTTCATTCCTCAGGAAATCCTAATATAGACAACACTGAAAATCTTTTAAAAATATCAAAGTGACTACTGACATCTTCCAAGAGATTGATACAGTAACACAATAAAACAAAAATTGGAGAGGCCAGATTTTCAACTGTGGTAAGCGAAAGTATCTAACATATACAGCAGCTGAAAAGTATATTTTAGGGACATGTTGAACAGACCTCCATGTAAAGTAGTTTCCATCCCAAACAGCCTTTGAAATTCTCATTTAGAGAGACCTATTCATTCACAAAGTAATAGATTAAGTGTCTTGTTAGTCTCTGCTATGTAAGCCAAAGATTTGCCACTATAAAGTTTATAGCCATGAAAAACAATGATAGCAATAATGATTTTCTTTAATTGTGAAACTTTAATTTTAGATGGAAGGATATTCTGAATTAAACATCTCCTTATTTCAGAAAGGGGGTGGTGGCACCTCAGCCCTTGCAGCAGCAAATAAAATAATGTTAACCTCACAGCCAAACATTTATGTCCTAGTGTCACTTAACCAGTAATCCTGAGGAAAGTAAAAATGAAAACTGCTATAGTACTGTCAAGAAACATAATCTGAAGAATTAAATTAGCTGAATACAAAGCAGAGAAAAATAAAATCCTGAACTCCAATTCTTTATAACATTTACTAGTCTATCCTTCCTTTTCCTGATGCCTGTCACTCTTTTTGTCATAAAACATTTAATTGAATAAATTTTAAAAAGCATGTTAATATGAACAACAGTCCATAAAACAAACTTGAAGTATGGCATATCCTTTCCAGATCTGAAGAGGTCACAAAGTTTCTCTGGTTTTCCGACTGGTCTAAATATGATAATTACTTCTCCCTACAAACCCTGCTTCAGGTGAGCTTCTTTAATCAGGGTTCAATATTATTCCTAGTGAAGTGAATAGAAATTTGCCATTGCCTTCATTACAGCAGGACCTGGCCATTACCTTGCAAAGCCAGTTGTATCTACTGAACAAGATTATTGATTACTCAGCAACTTCATTTCTGACTTGGGAATTAGAAAGTTGATAAAAAAATTTAGGCATTCAAAAGTTATTATCCTAATTTTAAGACCAATGGTGACTCTAAGATCAAATGTTCAGCCCTAGAAAATAAACAGATGATCACAGAGAAGTAAAATGAACTAGAATATCATTTACATTTTGATGCAATTTCTCAGTGGAATTTTGGTGGACAAAATCTTCCCACAAAAGGGGAAAGGGGAAGGTTTCCCTCCCTTCCTCCAGAACAGAAGACAGGAACCAGGCTTTGCATTTTTATGTGACACCAGTGTGTTCTTATACGGGGTCTAAAGACAAAGAAACAGTAAAAACCACCCCACCCCAAATAAACCCTTAAAATCAAGGCCAGGCTACCTGTAGTCTTCCAGAGGATCCAACAGGTCAGCAAAGTGCTTCTTGAAGCTCTGTTTGTCTTCTGGGCCATGTAACTATGAGCTCTGGGATGGGAGGAATAAGAGTTACGTATATGCTAGCTGCCATATTTCCAAAGGACTTCTGACATTTTTTTCATCCTGTGTGGGGAATGCTGCAGGATGGAGGTGGCCAAATTTCTCTGCCAAACCTGTCTCATACCGATTACTCCTCACACCCACACAGGGAAACATTTTCTGTTTGCTTTCTCAGCCTGAGAAACTGTGAAGTTACATCAGTGCTAAATCTATCAGAAGCATCATTTTGCTTGTTTTAGATGATGCAGTCCTGTTTGTTCATTAAGTGATACTTGCTGGGGTTTTGGTCTGCTTTGCTATGTTATTTCCACACCTGCAGGTTGTTGGTGGTCTCTATGTCATATTTGTGTAGTCGACTACTTGACCTTGGTGAAGTATTCAATGACTTTCATCCATGTTTTCCCAGGATTGCTCTCTACTTTGTAAGGATCAGTTTGACATGTATAGAGCTATTTCTGTTACAGTCACCTTGACAAAGTGATAACCACCTCCCTGATCTACATCATCCCCATTACTAATGCAGGCACCAAACAATCTACCAGACATGGGACAGATCTTTAGTGACATCCTCCTCATACACACTTTCGGTTAAATAGCAAGCAATTGATAACTATTGGTAAAGGACCATTTTTAAAGAAATCATGCACCCAAATCAGAGTAGTTTTAGTCAAAAGTCAGTAGGAGCTAGGGCACTATTAATAAAATCCTTAAACCAGTGTCTATAACAGGCCAAAAGAATCTCACTAGCAAGATGCCAATTTCTTTCCATTAAGTATTCAGACATTGATATCCACTCTGTACATGTCTAAAACTAGATAAGTGAAATTTCAGCTGTTTGCTCCTTTTCAGTTTTGTGTAACCTCATCTGTGTTGTATAAAATGGTCTCAAGCAGCCCCCTGTGATTTCATCAGGCCCAAAGTGACCACCTTATCTAGGTACTTTCTTACTTGTTTGTCTTTATTCTGGCTTGAATTCTTACCCTTTGAGTGCAAATGAGGATCATGTTATCCAACTGAAGCAAAACAGCATTAAATATTTTTGCCTCTTTGCAACTGTCGTTTTTGTCCCCTTGAATAGTGAGCTCATTGTTTCCTTTCCACTTGCTGCTAATGTGCTTATGAAATGTTTTATTGTTACACATTTTATTGCTTGTTGATATAACTCTATCCATGTCTGGCCTTTTTGATTTTCTGATCTTTTCTAATATTTCAAGGACTAACAATTGCTGCAGCAGTTGGTTGTTGAAAAAAGGCTCTAGAGGCTGACCCCGTACACATCAGAAGCTAGACTTGAAAAGCTCTGTAAGATATAACGGTGACAGTTAGCTGCTACACATTGGCTGGAAAAATAATAATTTAGATTAAAGAACATAATTTGCTGTAGTTGCAAATTGATGGCATGTCCCAGTCCCAGGTGCTGAGAACCTCGGCTCCCATGGAGCACTGTGGGGAGCTACACAGAGAAAACTGCTCCCACTGCTTGCAGTGAGATTGCCATTTGGCAATGAAGACTTCCTTGCAAGAAATCAAGAGAAAAATAATATTTCAGCTGCTGATACAAGCATTTTCTTGAAGTATGGAACAAGCTGAAATTTAAGCCACAGTACAGCATAAGTACTGACAGCACTGGTACCTGTCTCTGAGGGTGTGAAGTCTTCAGGAAAGACTGTTGCTTTGGCAGGTAGAGACAAAAACTCACCTGCAATGGGAGGTGGTTTCTCTTTATAATGAGAATTATAAAGGCAGCTACCTAGATAATGATTCTCAAACTAGTAATGGACAAATAATAATGACCAGATACATCTTCGGCTTATAAGAAGACCTATAAAAGATTTTGTATTTGTAAAAATCTTAATTATAATCAACAAAGAGCAAAACATCTGTTGCTTCAGTTTGAAATTTGTCTACAGCAACTGTCAAGGTTCTCTCCTGGATAATGTAACAGTACTCCTACTTAATAACTGCAATTACCCTAAATCTGTCATAAAACTGTAGAGCTTAACTAGACTATGAGGGAGCATGTTATAACATTTAAAATATATTTTATAAGATATTTCATGATAAATTTTAATGGTGGGATTCTCATAATGTCTGCTGTGTTTGCAATCACACTAAGGTCAATGCTGCATTTAATTATACAACTGAAAATACAGATATACTGGAAGCAGCCAAAGGGACTTTGATTCAGACCAAATCATAAGGACACTAAGGTCTAGAAGTCAAAACAGTAAAGAGAAAGCAATAGACAAGCAAAGGGAACAATTAACAGCACTCATCATCACCTTTTTGTTAATAGTAGGTTGCAAGTGCCTTTCTTTTGGACAGTATTCAATAACCCTTTCAAGTCACAGATCCCACCTTCTTCCAGACAGAGTCTCCTAAATATACAATTCAGTCACTTCTCTTTTTACAAATGTGGATCAGGAAACGTGCATTTGTTTCTATTCACGTATTTCCATTAAGCAAAGAAGTTTTCTAAAATAAGGAATTCTCTTCATTTGAGAACTCTCTGAATGAATCGTTAGATACCAGAAAATAATGCTCCAGCTCTGGGATTATTTGGCAATGGAGACTTGTTACAATGACAATAATGGTAGTTTTTCTTTATACAAGAAACTAGCCAAAATCAAATGATATGATACATTGATTTCAAACTGGATACATATCAGAGCAGCACGACAAAAAATCTTTCCATCACAAAATATAAGGCTAGACTTGAACTGCCATGGCTATAGAAGACATCTTGTCTTTTTTTTTTCAGAAGAAACCATGTTTTTCAGGATTCTTGGGCAGAAAAATATAAAAAGATCTTGAGCATCTCAAACTAGCTAGTCCATTCTCTGTTAAATAAATGGTTCAGTCTATGAGACAAATAAGCAATCGCATTAATGTTTACCTCTCTTGAATGCAAATAAAGTAAAAATTAATCAAGCACAAGTTCAATATTTAATTCACTTTTCCTGCTTTCTTTGGTAGCTTTCCTTCTGTTCAGCATGTGGCTACCATTCTCCTGAGCAGTGCCTTTAGTGGGAGCATTTACCTTTTACTGGTATTTGTAATATAACTTGGCTTTCTAACACTCTAAAATGGACCACTAAGAAAGTTACTGCATCTGATCATCTGTTACTTGGTGCCTACCACCATGCTGAGGAGGTGGGTGCACAGTGATCCACAGAGGCCTGACAAGAGACAAGAGAACAAATCCCAGCCCTGAAGTGTTTCAAGGAAATGTTTCAGGAGTTGTGGCTGAAGGAATTCAGAGATTGCTGGCAAGGTGAGTGCTGGAATGAGCACTCAGTATTCCAGGTTTTATAATTTTGCATTGAAAACACACAGGGAAAAGCTGCACAGGTGGGGGACTGTAGCTGTAGTCCCAGTAATAGGATGAGTTCAGAAATGCTGTTCCTGGGACTCAGCCTGGCTGTAAAAAGGTCACATGTAAATGCTACCTCTTGCAGGAAAGCCCAGGGTATTTTTCCTCATGCATAGCCCTGGGAGACACTCAGGGTGTGCAGGGCTCATCTCTGTTGCTGTGACCCTGCAGATTCAGTCTCCTCCTCTTTGAGAAAACCAAGGCATGCAAAACCTTTCCCTGTCCTGGCCAGCACAGCCTGGCCACATCCAGCCCTACAGCCCTCCAAATGAGGCTGCCCATACACAGACCTTCCTACACCCACAGGCTGTGCTGCCACAGGCAAAGGGGCTGCCAGAGACCCTTCCATCAATCCAGCAGTACAGCCAGCTCCTTCCCAGGGCCACCAGTGCCAGCACAGGCACTGCTACACTATCCAACACCAAGGCCTCAATGAAGCCAACAGGGAAGGGTGATTAACATCTTTTAATATAAGAACCCCCCTCTCATCTACTGTTTAAATGATGTCAACAGTGAATGGGTAGGATTTGAAGCCTTCTTTTTACTGTTTCCTATGAAAAATCATACACAGTAGAGCCAAATTCTCATTAAATACCAAAAATTACTTTTGGTGACCACAGAATACATAAATCAGATTGTGGTGAATGATGATGAAATGGCATCAGAGCTCATGCACCTGACAAGTTGATGTCTAATAGAGGCATGCTGTCTCTATCTTATAGAGCAATGGCCAAGGATATATCACTAATAGCAACATAAAGTGAAGTGATTACAGGGCAAGATAATGGGGGAGGGGGGGAAACCAACCAAAAAAAGGAAATTTAATATCCTGTAATAACCAAAACGAAGCAAAACAGCTTTCCGAGGAAAAGAAAGCACAGAAGGAAAGAGAATAAACAAAAATAAAATAAGATATTATGGATTAAAATAAAATTATCAGGAAGGAGAAAAAAATGAGACTACAGCTGTTGTAGTTTTTTTTTTTTTTCTTTTGGTTCTCAACAGGGATGGGAGCCCAACCCCCAGGGCCCTTTGGAAGTGAGCTCTCCTGCTGAGTTCTTTTCCAGGAGTGAAGAACGAGCTGGACACTGTTTCTCTCGGTCTTCAGGGCTTTGTTTATTCTTATCTTATCTTAAGTTCAGCACACCGTCTGCACCAGACTTAGCATGCTGCAGGCAAGGCACAAAATGGGCAAAATGGACAAAATGTCTCCAAACCAAGGTCTTTTAAAGCTATTCTACCCAATTACATTCTAACACATATTTTGTTTTTACTCTTCTACCAATAACTTCTACTTATCTATCCACGTAACTTCCACATTACTACTTACTCTAACCAATAGTTTTCTACAACAAGTACTACAGAAAATGGAGCTGAAAAGGGACAAGAAGGAAGAAGGGGCAACACCCAAAATCCACCATCTTGTGTCCTATTCACTCTCATATTAAAATCCTAAAACCCAAATTCTACATTCTGTGACACACTATTACTACCACCACACACCACCACCTGTGTGCTCTAACTCATCTTAAAGTTTTGGCAATTTTTTCCCAGGGACAAAGATTAAAAGCAGTGTTCTGCTGAGGGTCAGAATTTCTTAAAATAGGCATAGCAACACCCTCTGTGTCCTGGATTTCCACAACAGCTTGGGGAAAGGAAAAATATCATAAAAGGGTCTGCATTTAGACTCATGGAATTGATTTTACCTGCACACTTAATAGCTAAATATATAGTATTTCTCTGAAAAACTTTAATGAGTCAGTGTAGAATGAGAACAGAGTGGAAGATGGTAATTTCAAATAATGGTTGCTGATGTCATTTGAGAAAAGCCTTATTCCTCTGCAGAAAATTCAGCCACTGGGCTTTTGTAGTTAAAATAAAAATACTTTCCACTAGACTTTTTTTATAGTGAGTTATAAAATCTACAAGAAGAAGAACAAAAGCCAGTGCAAGGCTTATGCAAGACTGGGTGATGTGTGTTGCTCTACAGCTGTTGTTGTGTTTTTAATTTTCTTTGATTGATTTGCTTTTACTTGTTCATTTCCCCGTGTATATGATCTTTCAAAAATTTACTGATATCATCCATGGGTTAACCGAGAACAGAATCACTGCTATCAGTAGGGAAAACAGATTGTCTGAAAACAAGCCTTTTACAAACAGAGGAAATATCATTGCAAAATATATGACCCAAAAGGGCTTACAGCTGTATTACAAAGCAGTTGTTTGGTGGCCTAAATTAACCATAGCTGAATCCATTTTGGGACAGAATTGAGAGATGATCTTTATGAAGTGAGGGCTGACAGGGGACCATGGGTTTTAGCAAATAATCCAACTTCTGGACCATGGGAGATACACATTTGAAAAATTTAGAGAGGAAAAACCTCAAGAAGGGTGATAGAAGATTTCAGCTCCTGCTGCTGTTTTTGTGAACGCCCGAACAGTGTCAAGGGCACGGTTCCCAACACACTGGCACCTGCCATATGTTGGCGCCCACTATATGTGTAAAGATACTCACCTCTGGCATGAAACATCTTGGGACAATGTGAAGTGTTATAATATCAGCTCTTGAGTACAGGATTTTCGTGTTACCATCTGCATTCAAAATGCAGAAGTGCTTCAGATTTACAAAGATGAAATAGTAATGGCATGTATGGACCAGAAACCACACGGAGCTCCGCAGTGCCAGGTGTGCCATTATATCATCAAAGTCCAGCACAACCAGCACAAATGGCCCAAACCCTGTAAAACGAGCAAACATGCACCAGCCCACCTGAGCCCAAGTCAGTATCTCCCCATGGAGCTCAGCAGTTTGACCCAGCACACCCTCAGTCCAAACTCACCCTTCCTTTTCCTGCTTCCTTGACATGACGTTCTTGCAACATCTGGATCTGTTCTTAGTTAAGGACAGGAAAAGAATGGAGTGAAGTTGCTGTTATTAGCCTTACATATCAGTGCCACAGAAGAGCACAAAGAGTTTGCCTGCATTTTTACATACTCAGTCTGCATTTTCACTGTTTTCTGTCTCTTCCAGTTCCTGCAGAACTCCCAGCTGCAAATAAGCCCACAATAAATGGAACTTTTGCATCAGCCACGGCACTTTGAAACTTGTAAAACTTCTCAGACTTTCCATTTCCATATAAGCTACAATAATTCTTGCTAAACTTTGTATTTAAAATAACTGTACGCTGTATATATATTTCCCTGCATTACGTAATGGCAAGAGAGATCTGGTATCTAACACAGGGCTAAGTGGTTGATTTTTTTTTTCAGTGAGCTACAATAACTCCATATGCCAAAACATTAAAATAGTTCCAGTTTTTTTTTTTTTTGTAAGTGGGAATAAGGCATATGCAACTTTCTCCATATGAATTTTTAAACTGCTATCTTCCAAATTTCTTATAAGCAATGTGAGAATGTAAAGTTACTCTTGTTCAAACAAAAATTAAACTTGAGACGAATATTTACCAAAACCAGATTTTCCACTGGCAACATAACACAACAACTTGCTATCATGTTTTTAATAACAAGATACCTGGAGAAATCTTTATACTAGCAAATGTTAGAAATGGACATGTTGATTTAGGTAACTGACAATACAATGAAGCAGATTGAAGGTTTATTTCCCTAAGCCCATAATGGCAACAAAGTAAGGGCTTGCAACATTATTTTTCATAATAGAAGAAAATTATCAGGCTGCTAGCTGGTATGCTTAGTTGTTAACTTTAACCTTATGGGAAAACAAGATACATGGAAAATGCTGCAACTCTTAGCCAACAGTTTGTAGCTGACTTGAGGCTGGGTTCCTGCTTACAGTTACAATTATCACAGTTGTTTTGGCAATCAAACACGATCGAAACACATGATGCTGCTAATTTACTAAGCATCATACTCACCTACACCATTCTAGACTTGAGATCTCTTCTCTGACTGTTTGTGGTCCTCCTTACTGACTTCGTAATTAGTTTTCCATTTAGGATTTTGTCCTGTTCCTTCCCCAGCCAACTTTTGTTCACTAAGTATGTAAAGCCAGCTGGAAAGAATAAAGGTGATCAAACAGGTTATTAAGAAGACACTTATGGGGCTGAGATGTGGAAGAAGGGCCAAAATAGAGATTTATGACCCCTAAGCCCTACGAGAGGAAGGTGATGGAGGAAAAAGAAGCAGCAGCCTGCTGAGAAAAATGCATACAAACATTCCCAGAGGAGAGGAAGTCTAATTTTTGAATGGCTTTTTAGCAGTGGGCTTTTCTGCCCCGATGAACCTCCGTGTTAGTGTCTGCACAGTTTCCTCCTTCAGCATACCTGCTTTCTCCAAGCTGCCCTCCCACTCCCCATCCCCCAAGTGGTCACTTTCACCTCATTTTCAACAAAATGTCAGAAAGGGTAAGGTTGGAAGGGATCACAGTGGATATCTGGGATTCCTGGTCAAGCAGGATTATCCTTGCACAGAATTAGGTGCAGACAGCTCTTTAATGTGTCAGTGTGGGAGGGAGACTCCACTACTTCTGGGCAGTCTGTTCCAGTGCACGGACACCTGCACAGTAACGTGTCAGTCAGCTCAGAATTGCACATGAAGAAAAAATTCCCAGTCCAAAGCTGAGTCACCATGCTGAGATACAGCCAGACTGGCTTCCACCTTGGCTCCTGGGCTTAATTTCCCATTGGCCATGTGCCAATGGCCACTTGCAGCTCTGAGTCAGCTAACAGGAAAACATGGGGCGAAGAGATGCATACAAACAGAAGCCCTGCTGAATTTGGACAAATTGTAGTTTTATTATGCTCTCTTCCTATGTCTCCACTCCTCTTGGCTTTTACTTGCCTTTTGGTCAACTTTTTGTTGTGTCACCTCTGCGTCCACTTTGGCTCCCCTCCGCTGGCATGAAATGCTCAGCTGCCAGAGCTGAAAATGCTGAGCCAGCCTCAGGGGTCTTGTGAAGAATGCTGCTCCATTGCTCCATACAATTTAGCTCAGTGTTATTGCTTGTAAAATAATCCTCTTTTAAATACAACCACCTTACAACCACTTTACAGCCTCCTGTGGCAATGAATTCCACATGCTTCTTAAAGACCACATACTTCATTTTATTTACCACTCATCGTATTCTTTGTATAGTTATTACAAGCCAGACAGGGAGAGAAATACACACATTTATTTTACCATTTCACTGTACATTCCACATTCTTAACCCCTTCAGTCAGCCATCTTTTATCAAAGGTGAGCAAGATTACTGTTTATATTACTATTTAAAAATTAAACATCAATTCTACGATTATGTAAAAACTCAAAGATTCTCCACAGAATCTCCTTTAGGTAATATATTGGATATTTTGTATATGCAGCTATCATAACTTAATTCGCTGATTAAGTCAAGATTCTGCATTGCCTTTTACTGAAAGATTTTAATTACTTCTTTTAAATAATCCAACATTTTCTTTGGAGAAATATACATTTGAATTAGGAGTGTGTGAAACTTGTGCATGGGTCACAGATCTCTAATAAATGTGCCATAATCCTTTCTCCATTGTATTTCAGTTGTCTAATGTGAATATTAAAGCATTATAATTAATTTTCTGGGACATTTGTTCCACTAAGTATTTCAGAACAGTTCTCCTACCAGAAAATCCACCTTGACCTACCTTGCCAAGCCCCCTGTTGAGTCAATTTAAATAAATAAGTATAACAGCCTTTTCATGAAAAAGCGAATTGAAATAACTTCTAATTTGACAGCATGCTTACATTTATTTGTTTGTTTGTTTGTTTGTTTGTTTGTTTGTTTGTTTGTTTGGGCTTACTCTCATTATGTCCATGCTCTTCTTCATCCCCCTCACTCTAACACATCTCATTTGGAATAGAAAAAAAGAGTGCATAGGAGACCCACAAAATATGAAACCTGTCCAAATGGAAAGTTCTGGCATTTTGGCTCTTGCCATGAAGCACTTGGAGCTGTAACTCTGCAGTGAGTGTGTGCCAGCAGCCTCTGGCTTGGCCTGTGGGCAGAGTGGTCATGCAGCCGTGGTCACCAAACAAGGTGTCCTGAGTATTGGAAGCAGGAGACAGGTTAAGGCAGAGTCCTGTGGCAACAAGGACGTGTGTACACTGGCTGGTAAGGTATGACAAGACAGACTGTGATTTCTCTCTTTAAATATACCTGTGTGCTGGTCCTACAATTAGACTTGATAAAAAATAAAAATAGAAGGAAAATCATACATCACTGTGCCATACTGTCCAATTTCAATTATAGCAACAACAAAAGGCAACAGACATCTCACAGTCATTCAGAAAACTTTTTTTTTCCTATTAAGAAGACATTAAAAATCTTAATTCCCCATATTCTCAGTTTGGCTTCCATAAAAGGTACAGTTGATTGAAATGCTAATGAGGGGAAAAGGAGACGAACGAGGAAAGGATTCTATGAATCTACAAAGATGGCTTTGCAAAGACACAGAAAAAGCTAATTATTAGAATGTCTGTCATCAGACATTATCATGTCTGTCATCTGGTACTACCAGAAATGCTGTGTGGTGACCTCCTGGTGTATGCTAGAAATTGCTCACTTGTCTCTGCAGGAACTCATCTTAATTTCATAAAGATGAGTAAATGGTGATGGGAATTTTTCTTTTCAATTTACTCTTTTTGTCTTGACTTCTAAAAAAAAAATTGGTGTAAACATTTATTTATTTAATTACTTATTTATTTATTTCTTTAAAATCAGCACTGTTTTTAGGCTATGGAGATTCTGTTCTAGTTAAATGTAAACAGCCTGACCTTATAATTTGAATTTTATACCTGCCTTTTTGGTAGTAACAGGAATTCAGCAGGGTTTTTCTTCATAGTTATATTTACAGCGTTGGGGACCTGATAATGTTACAGCTAATTGTCCTAATGACAACCTAACCCAGCATCAAACCCTGTCATTTCCTCTTAGCTCACCTCCTCCTTCTCCAGATATCTGTACATGTGTAAAACCATGTTCATCTTTACTGGCAATGCAGCCATACAAAGAGCCACCCTTTTCTGAGATGTCACTGGGAAATCCAGGAACAGAGGCCTTAACTCTCTGTATAAGGATAATGTTCTAGAGACTAGCAGTATAATCTCAGAGACCAAATATTTCCTATATTAGAGAAAAAATTAACATAAAGCTTAATATTTTAAAGATATGTTTCTGTATGGCTCATGAGGTTTTCATTTAAACAGGAAACATCCTTAAGAAGAATAAAATCTTAATTCAAAGATAAATCAGTGAAGAACTTATAAATTAATCTAAGAAATAAGAACACACAAATTAGAGAAAAGTGTAAATAAAAGCTGATTTGCACACAGCCAGTGTTAAATAATACTGATGCTAAATCCAGTTTGGGGGACTTACTGTGTTTGTTTGCTTGCATTATATATTTCACATCTGTTAATCATATCCTCATGTCTGCAGAGGTGGAATTTCTCATAATTAGTGGAAAATATAACAGCTTTATATAAAACAGGCTTAAAATGAAAAGTGTTTTGACGCTTCCACATAGGTGATAATCCTGATAACTTTATATGGACACAATCCAAGCCTGACAGTGAAATAAAAACCAACCAAAAAAAAAATCAAAAAAAGAAGAAAGAAGAAAAAAAAACAACAAAAAACCACCCACAGAACAGTTGGACTTTTCTTTTTATTGGTATTTAAAAGATTTTCTATGGCTTTACATGAGAAGTGATTTTACAGCCTTCTTCCATCTGATTGTCCATGCACTTTTAAGTATTGGCAAATGTTGAACATATGTAGGTCAAAGGCACTCTTTTCAATCATATTTCATTTTTATGTGCAATGGCTGTATACTAAAGTAGCAGAAAAGAAGCAGTTTAAGCCCATAGCAACAAGACTGCTCTTGGCCCTGCAGGAGAACCCTGTGTCCCTCAACCTCACAGGAGATTGCTGTACCCTGTAGAAACTGTGAGCAACTAGATTTGAGAGAGATTTTTATTAGGCAGATGTGCACAGAGGTGTGGGGTTTATAATTGTATTCTTATGTACATCCAGTACATAAGATTCTTGCAGGCCCTCAGTTTCCTATTTGCAAATGAGAAATATTGCAATTATTGCAACACTTATAAGCACAATTTGAAGTTTAATTAATGTCAACTTTGAGAAAGCACTGTAATGGGTATGTAACTATTCATGAAGATAGCCCTGTAAATTAGGTGTGTTCAATACCTTATAGGAATCATTCATTGCTTTCCAAGATCAGGGCATTGATGCCCATTTCTTTCCCTACTCTTACCATGCACATATAAATTGCCAGCCTTCTTTTTCCCTTTGGCTTTTTCAGATCCATCCAGGAGCAGTGCTCATGCATCTGGCTAAAAGTGGAAAATTATTCTTCCGGAAGAAGCCTGTCCCAATGTGGGGAGGACTTGCCTTGTCATCACATGGGCAGGAGAAAGAGCTGCAATCCCCTCTGTACTGCAGGGATACTGAAACAGTGACTTGTGAGAGTCCTGCCCCGAGGGGCACTGATGCAGAGCTCACTCAGAATGACTAAGGTGCTATTTGTCTTACTCCATAACTCCAGGCACTTTGCCTCAGCCTATATTGTCTCCCAGGGAGACAGGATTTGAAATGATCATCTAACAATGTGGAGTTAGAGTCAATCAGCAACTTATATACACCATTTTCTCTTTTCCTTAGAAGTGGTCTTTCAAAAGAAAATTATCCACTAAAGTTTCCACAATTTCTTTTCCACAGCATTTGCTTTCAAAATATTTATTTTTAAAAATGGGTTTACCATAAAGAATGTTCAGGACAACCAATAAATTTTGAAGAATAGCTACCTAAAACTTCCAACTTAAGAAAAATCACAAAGCAAAATACACACACTCCCCTTTCCCCCCAATATTTAAGACCAGTAGGAAACCCTGTGCTTAAAAATATCCACCCTTTAAGATACGCAATGATTTTCACCTCATAGATAAATGTACTTGGCCTTTTTGCTATAAGCCTGTTTCTGCTTTCCATTAACCAAAATAGCTCTAATTATATTTTCTTGCTTTTCACAGTAACTCAACTCTATGAATAGGTGTATGAAAATGGACAGCTATAACAGACAAATGTAAAGTCACACTCAAAACCTCATTCACTTCACTAATTGCAGATGATTATTATAAAAATGTGTTAGTGCTTTCTATGACCTGCAAAGGGGAAAACAGTGAATCAATCAAGATTGCAATTATGTTCTAAACATCATTAATAACCAGACTAACATGAGCATTCAGCAGATAATTAAGTTAAAACATACAAGTTTGTTGTGTTGTTTTCAACAGACCCCACAGCAGTTTTCCATGCTGTAGTTCACCACCCTTTTGTGAGCTTTCCCCAAGCATCTCTCCAGCAATGCAATGCTACTCCAGAGAATTATGAGGCCAGTAAAGAGATTTTCCAGACAGCTCCTCAAAGCAAAGAAGTTGGTAGTAGTTTGTTTGACCATCTTCTCTCCAAATAAGCCAGACAAAAAGTAGCAACCTGTGAACAGACGACCTCTGCAACAGAGAACAGGCTGTTGTGCAAAATGGCCAGCAATGAGCTAGGAAATGCCCAGAAGCATCACCTTCTTTCCAGTCCTTGTGAGGACTCCAAAGCTAAATTTAAACCTGTCCTCATCAGTGGTGCTCTGAACTGAGTGGTGTTTTGCCACAGTCAGCAAAACTGTGCTTGCATCAACGTAATGGGTTCTTCTGCAGCAGAGCACCTGACCTCCATGGAGCTGTACTTTCCTGAAGAATTTGCTCCTTTTCACAGCATTGATTTTGAGTTAGAAGAGGTTTAAATTATCATAAACATTTCCCCTTTTATATTTTACTTAAGTTGCTATTGAGAAACTGTACTCAACCCTGTTCTTATTAAGTTGAGGATAGATTTTCCCACCTCATGACTCATTTTTATTTCCTTTGACCATCTCAGCAGTTCACAAGCTTTCTTTGCTTAAAAAAAGCTATGGAAAAGAAAAAAAAAAAAAACCACAACAGCACAACAAAACAAAGCACTGCAAATTGGCCCATCTACCTTTCCAAAAGTTAACAGAATATCAAAAAGTTATTTTCAATTACTTTTTTGTTTCATTCTTCACTTTATGCCCAGATGGAAGAAAGCAAGAAAATGTAAAATAGATGTTCAATTTTGTGTTCTTCAAAGAGAACACAAAAAAAAGGAAAAAAACCCCAAAACCAGTTTAAACCTCTCTCAAAAAATGGCAGGCATTTTTGATATTAATACACTCAATACGAAAAAAAAAAAATTAAAAAGCCTGCAAAAACATATATGGAAAAAATTTTTGAAAGACATAGCAAGCGTTATGAATTTTTTCATAAAAGTATTTACATATCAATGTTAAGGAATAAAATAATTTAAATTGGATAATTCCAAAGCATCAATGTTTTAACTGAAAATTGAAAATAGAATTTAAAATGATCTAACAGTAGTCTTGAGGCAAACATATTTACTTTATTATGGGCAAATAGCTACACAGAAGATGCAAAACAAAGTTATGAATGCATATTTATTCATTTACGTTCAATTCAAATTTACTTATTTTACTTTTTGTTTATACACATACCTGAAGGTGAGTTAAGCTGTCAAAAATATTGTTTTGAGACTGTGTGAAGAAAAATTAATCCTGAAATTCATGTGATCATACAATGACCAAATGAGTGGCTCCATTCCTTCTATAGGGAGAAGAAGGACCAGAGCTGAGAGCTGTGGTAGATTTCCCAGCCAATGAGATGGGCCAGATCTTTTCTCATTCAGACAGGAAAAGTTCCTAAAATATCTGAATTCTAGTTGTGCCTGCCTCCTTTGCAGGGAAAAGATAAGGGGTGGACTTTCCCACTTTTCCTAACTTACAAAGCTGGTAAGCACAACAGGTGAGATTCATGTTATTTAACATCATAATTTGCAGAGAATTTAACTTTCTGCTGAGCTTTGGTGATGATGCCCAAATCTTGGAACATAAACACAATGCAATACTCAAGAGAGAGAGACACTCATTGGAAAAAATTTTCCAACGTATTTTAGATGTTTACCTTAGCACAAAAACATTAGTATTTGATGATAACATTCCAGAATCATCTACTTCTTTCTACTGACTATTAAAAATCCCTCAGTACCTATTTAAATAGGTACATTTATACTATGAATCTCTGAAATAATTGAAAGATATTTTCAGAAGTGAAGCACTTTCTACTGAACTATTATTTTCTTGCCTCAACAAATTCATCACTTTCCAATGGAGTTTTGTTGATTATGTACTCCTAGAAGCTTTGTGGTGATTAATTATAAATGAGATGATAGAAATTTAATCTATTCCATTATGAGACTATTTCACACTCAAACTGGTATCATGTTAAGATTTGCCTTGAGCCATCTCAGCTAAGGATCCACCACTTGTTTCCCATACTCCTGTGAGCACTACCTTTGCAGTTTTCTTCCTGAAGCTGCCGAGAGCACTCAGGTCTTTATGTACCAAGAGACTTAAACAACTAAAAGGAAAGTGATCAGTCAGCCTTTCTGTTTTGGTGTAATTCCAAATCGCACCATAATGACTATGTTAAACTCCCTCAGAATGAGAAAAAAAAAAATAACAGTCAGAACTTGAGGAAAACAAGGTTTATGGAGTCAGTGTGGAGCACCATAGCAAGAATCAGTGTACTGCTGGAACTATGACCTCCATGAAATATAAAGCTGGTTACCTGTGACTATTGAAGGCCCCAGAGCTTTTTTTCCCTAAAGTGAAAATGCTAACCATGGTTTTCTTTAATATCAGAGTGAAGCAATAGCACCCTAGCACAGCACAGTCACATCTAAAGTGACCATCAGGCTAAGCAAAATAAGGAATTGTGATTCTGCACTAAAAATAGGACAGTGAAGAATTTCTGTCTTAGCAGCAGGAAGATTTAAGTGGGGTGTATGTAGCCAAGTGACTTTGAAGGCTGACAGTTCCACGAACATCTCTCATCCTGCAGTCACTGCATACCCTGTGCTCCCACCAGCCTCTGCCACCTTCCACTCCTGCATCCAGGACAGTCAGAGCTGCACACAACAGGTGGCTTTTTCAGTAGATGGGCATAATTTCACATAGTTTTTAAGATATGTGTGCATCTAAAACTGCTCATAGGCTGGGTAAGAGATTCCATAGGAAAAAAAAAAAAAAAAGAAAAACACCAAATTAAAATTGATAACAATTATTTACCTTGGAGTTATACTTTTAGAACTTTGGACAAGATATGGAAAAATTTGTTTGTACCTGAATAGCAGAAATATTTATAAACCTCACTTCTTTTTATTTACTTCTGTGATTACTAATTTTTTGAGGAAAAGATTTGCAGACTAGGAATTATTATTCTTACAATGAATTGTTATTCTGGATTAAAGCATACTCTGAAGGACAGTCAAGAACATGACAATTTTCATGATGAGTTAAACCCTTCTATATTTAACTCTCTAGTAATAATTTTCTGTAGCTGTCATGGTGTAGGACCAGTGATCTTAAGAGAGCTGTATATAGGTGTGATATTTTGCATTAGACCAGACAAAATACTAAAACTGACCTTCTGGTACAGAACCTCAGAAAACTGAAGCTGATGTGGCCATTCATTTTAATCCTGAGAGTCAATATAATTTACACAGCTACACTAGATGCAGAATCTGTATTGTCCATTCTGCAGCATATTTTTGAGACTTCTTTCCAGTAACAGCAGTGGCCAGAATAGCTCTTGTGCAATACTTTGTGCTACAATATCTACTTGGAATAGCTTTTTGCGGTTTCATCTGTGAACAATCTATTTTGTATTGTGAGTGGTTTTTCTGTGTTTTTCACAGGGTGGTTTTTCTGTGGTTTTTTTGTTTTGTTTTGTTTTTTTTAATCACTTGGTGAATGTTGTAAATGTTAGAATTATTCCAGAATAAAATAATCTGTATTTTAAAATACACTGCCTATGAAAGGATTTATTCCAATTTAACTACTGTTAACTCATTTATTCCACCAGAGCTGTCCCAGTTCACTTCCTTGCAGAGATAAATTCAGAGACAAATTCAGAGACAGCAGGAATCAGTTCCAAATACTATACACAAATATGTTAAATATATTTTATAGCTTTAATCAAAATCACCCTTCTGCATTTACATTTTTACAACTTTTTAAAAGAAACATAAGACTAGATATTTGTCCTGGGATTGTTTCTTTTGGGATAGCAACTTGTGGTTAAATATTTCATGACATATCACAAGAATTGCTGTTGATGCCAATTTTTCAGCAAGACTCTAGCTCATGTAATTATATTCTGCTTTTGTGAATTACTCCTGAAGTTTCAATTTTATGTTATCCATTTTTCTCCCTAATTTTAAGATACTGAGCTTTGTTTCTGTGCACTGTTATGCAGCTGAACTTACCTGTTTCAGATTCTACTAGTGAGTGACGTGGTTTTAATAAATACAACTTTTTTAGAAAGAGCAATATAGACATTAGTTATTAGACTTTCACTTTAAATTCATCATATGAAAGATGCAATCATAGTACAAGCAACTGCTATGCTGCTCTCCATCACAGCTTTTCTACTTAAGAAGAGCTTATAAGATTTACCTCTTTCTTGAGAAAATGCTTTTATGTCTAAAATATTCCCCAAAATGTTACCGAAATAAGGTATAGAGAGAAAAGGCCTAATATAGAATGAAATTTAACTTTTTTCTTGCAGAAACATTTTTAATGCAGAGCTGCTATCAGTCATGCTGATGACTGTAGATTGAATTGTGATTGACTCTTTCACTTTTTTTGGTAGTTTTAGACTAATATCAGGAAAAGAGAATCTTCCTTATGAATACTAGGAATCTTCTGATCTAAAAGTTAGATCTTTTTAATTGTAAACTGAGATGTATTCACCTGAGATGCATTCACCTGAGAAAGAAAAAATGGATAGCCTTGACCCTTTTCAAATCAGGGTTTTGGTTTTTTTTCTGATGTGTTGGAGCACTTCTTTGCTAATACATAATTTCAATATTTTCCTCCAAATTTGTTTCATCATCCTTCTCATTACACACTTTTGTATTGATCGGTACAGTAGCTGCAAAAGAAATTTAGAACTGGGTTTCTGGGTTTAAAACTACATCACAAAAAAATTTGTGGTAGCACGATTCGTCATCTCTGTTGGTTCCGTCAATGGAATAAAAATAAAAGAACCTGAGGTGAAATTTATCCTTCGTAGAAGATTGTACCTTTAAGCATCATTGAATTCCGGTTTTGATAAGTGAGTCCTCCTTGCACAACAGTTTAACCAAGATAAAGATTACATGGTTCCTCAGAGATCCTTTTCAGAGTAGAGTGGGTACCAGGAAGGGATGAAATGTGCACTCAGGTGATCAGCCCTGGATCTGTTTGGGAAAGATACAGGTCACCAAATCTTTCAAGATGGCATCTTGTTCAAACACAAAATCAATCAATGAAAATAAGTTCCAGCAAGTAAATAATGTCTTATGTGGGTAATGGAGTCAAGGGAATTGCAATTGTAACTTGTGTTTCCTTTTGTTTTTATCTCATACCTGTGCCATCCAAGGACAAGTAAACAGTCTCCTCAGAGAGTGATTTGTTGCTAGAGAGCCTTGTGTTAGCAAGGTGGGACCAAGTGAATTAACTCCCTGATATTTTCCATTCCAACAACAGCAGCACAGAGATCCTGACATCATTCCTGCTCTTTAAGGTCCCACTGGTTACTCTGTGAACAAAGCAGTGATGAGGAGAAGATTTTAATTCAAGATTGTGAATTTCATGTATTAACAGAATGGTTTTTCCATTTGCTGTTTAAAACATGAGTAAATGGAGAACTGAGGGAAAATCAGACCTTTAAATTAGGTCTCAAGGGAAACAAAAATTTAATCACTGTACATTGTAAATAAAGCAGTCTATTCCAGATATTATATTTGCTAAACAATGGAAATTATAGCAAACACTTAAAACACAATCAACTCAGACACTGAAAATGATTCTTCAGAGCAAACACTCTGGGTCTGTGCACAGACATTTGATGACTGATAAGGTTTTCTCCTTAGCTGTGATACTGGTGAGCTTCATGAACATGAATGAACTTGGAAACAGAACCACTCAGGTTCCTTTGGGGCTAGAGACAATTGCATCCCCCCGTACAGAAAGAATTTTGTAGTGACTGTGCAGCTATCAACCAGGATACCTGCACTGTCATGGTTCATTTTCTAATTACAGTTCAAGATGAGAGAATTCAAGAGAATTCAAACTGTACTTCAGAGAAGAGGGATATGAAAGGTTCTGATTTTACTCTTTACATTTTCTTGAAGCAAAATGATGAGAAAAATTACAAAAAAGTCCAAGCAGTTTGCTTAGTGTGGTTCAAATTACAGTATCTATACATATCTACTTTACAATCCTTTTATCCTTTTTGGGGTTCTCATTTTTTGTGGCTTCCCGTTCATCTTTTTTCCTCTTAGATTTTCATAATTTTCTGTCATTTCCTGGCTTCATAATGACCCTTTCTGACAAACCTTCTGTTGCTACAAGGTGCACAAAACATGCATATGCAAGGACTGAGCAGAAAAGGGGCAAATTTGTCAGAAGTATGATAATTGCCCTACCTAATGTATGTATATATGCTTTCACATTAAAAGCATGGTGCTAATCATTTAAATTCAGGTAATCAGTAGAATTGTGAGAAAAATATATAAACATCTGTCAAGGTAGCCCATGAACATTTACATTTTCTGTTTTAATACTGTTTTTCAAACCAAGAAGATGAAGGAGAAGAACCTCTTTGAGGACACCAGCTTAGGAAGAGTCTATACAATTTGATGACAAAATCCACAAGGAGAAAAGATTAAAAACTTAAATACACTAATTCTGTTTCCAGCTTGAAACCTTTTCCTTTCTCCTGGCTGTTGGTCTCCCTCAGCCAAAACAGACATGTCAAACCTCTGCATTGACACTGGCACTCCAGAGGTTTGGCTTCCCTTCCACAATGCCACGAGAGAACGAATGGCAACAGCTCTGTGACTTCCTCAGTGAGAAAAGAGAGCTGGTGGCTCACCATTGTGAATCTGCAGTGAACTTCTTACTGTGGCTCTGTTAATTACTCTGAACACTTTTATGGACTGCTTAAATAAGAAGAGAATATTATTTTCTTGACATGTCTGAATGGGATCAGTTACTGATGCTGTCTCCCTATTTTTTTCTCTCTCCCTCTGTAGGTTTAGATGTATGCATGTTTATACAATTGCATGCTCTGAAGAGGGCTTCTTAAACATACAGTTAACAGATTGAAAGACACAAATGAAAAAACAGAATTTTTTCGCTGCAAATTTAAGTTTGACAGGAAGCTTGAGAGCTACTTTCAAAAACCTAATTTTAAAAAGCATTATTAAAGCAAAAAGGTATCCTCCTTTGAAGGAAGGCAGCACAAACAGTTAAATATTTTCTTCAAGGTTCTGTTATGGTACATTTAAATTATAACCTATTTTAATTTGTGCCTACTGAATTTCTGTCTTAAACTCTGCTTTCTTCCATGCAGATTTAATATTCTTAGTTATAGCAAGATTACATCTCTCTAGAACTGGAGTTGTGCAGAAGAACAAGAGAGGGAAATTTGTGGAGGAAGAAATACTAAAATGGGATCTTTAAAATCAAACACTAAACATGGTTGCATCTTGACTTATCATCCTTAGAATTCACGTACTTCTATCCTTCCAAGATAATCACACAGTAAAATAATTTCTTTTTGTCCCCACTGTAGAACAAGTGACATAATAAACCATAGTAGGAAATGCTAAAAAGAGACACTGACCAAAAATGTGACTTGGTGTGCTTTTTTTGTTTTTCTTGCTTGTCTGTTATTTTCAATTGCTTATTTTTGCATTTTTTTAAGCAACATTGACATCAAAATGTTTTCCTTTACATATATAAACATATATAAACATATACAAACATACACACATCTATATTGTAAATAAATCAGTGTTAGTATTGCATTACCCTCCTCATAGCCTCACAATAATATATATTCATACTTTGGGAGAATGGTGTTTAGACAAAATAAGAAGAAGGGCTCAGTTGTTTATTAAAAAGAAAGGCAATATTAAAACAAACATTACCCTTGCAGTAGGCTCTTTGTATCTACAAATGCCAGCTTGGTCTCTAAAGGATATTTCAGAATCTTAACAGATTTCACATAAAACTGATGTGGAAGAGTAGGTGTGCAATGGCATTTAACAGAGAGAGCATCCTAAATATGCAGCTGCCTACAGAATCAGGGTGGGGACTGACTGTCAGTATATATGAGAAAAATGTCACACATGGCAAAGCCATTATGCTTTTCGGCCATGGAATGAAAATGGGAGGGATATTGTACAGCAAGGAGAAACGTGGCCCTTTCTGTGGAGTGAGAGTTGCTCACTCCATTGCAATCACATGTGATTTTGGAATCAGACCAAATATAACTTATCTGACAAGGGTGTAAAGGTCTGGAGTGTTTGTTCTCATCATAGATCCAATTTATGCCAGGTACAGGGCCATGATTTTGGAATAGCTGATAGGATACCACCACCCATAATGAATTGCTGTTTCCACACCATATAGAGGAACACATTCTAACCTATCTGCCCCCAGAAACTACCTCAGGCTTGAACCTAGCCCAGCTCTGAGGTGTTGGCCAGCTCCAGTGGGTCATGGTGTTTGCCCCTGCACCTCCCAACCCTGCTGGCTCTCGGTGCAGCTGGGGGTCTGTCCCCACCACCACACACCCTGGCCAAGGAGCCACACTGGTACTGACCTCCCAGCAGTGGAGAAAAGCCCATTCCCAGACCAAACCAACATAGCTGGTAAGTGATGAAGGTGACTAACTGTTACGGCCAGTATGAGCACTGAAAAATTTTTCTTGGATTTTAGGATTGCTAAAGTGGCTTTCTTCTGATTTATGCAGTGTGCATCTTTAACTGCCCTTCCCCTGACAGATGAGTACTTTTAGAACTAAACAAACACACAGTGTGTCCAAGCATGTCATCAAATGACCTTCTGCTACCATTATTGATGAGTTACACCTGTTTGCCAACAAATACCCTTCTTATCACTGTCACATGAGTAATCAGGTAAATGTTTGAGTAAATAAGCCTGCCCAGCAAGAGGCCCTGGCAGTTCTCTTCACCGGATGCAGAGGAAGACCCTCTAGAGCTAGTGAGGAGGTAAGGCTCCCCAGTGGCAGAGAAGGTCATTGCTGGTTGTTTCACCATGTTTCCAAAGAGCCACTGTAAGGACTAAACTGAATTTAGAAACTAGACTTTATTCAGATTCTGGCATGGCACAAAGGAAAAGACACACACACCCACATGCCCATACAAGTTGGTATTCAAGGACACCCCACCAAAGTAGTCCCTGATGAGCTGGGTCAGGCTGTGAGCAGCTCAAACAGCAAGGTGGGGTGCCCCCAAGCCCAGCTGTGAACAGCAGCATGGCAGGTGTTATGGCAACAATAAATCAGCCTTCTGTCTGCACAGGAAAAAGGCTCTCATGTCTGATATTCACCCACCTGTGAGGGAACCTGAGGCTTTCCAGCTGCTGGGGCATTCTCTGGAAATGCAGTGACCAAGGGCTGCAGCATTCGTTAGCAGACTGCCTCAGGTAGTGTCAGAACTAGCTAAATAATGTTTGTGTTAACATAGTATAGGTTTGTGATGAATGCATAAAACAAAAGAAGGATTTGAGATCCCAGCTGAGCAAAGCAAGCAGTCAGAATTTGGCAGCTTCAAGAAAAAGCACTCAGCAAGAGGATTGGCAAGAAAAAAGAAGTAATAGGACCCCTTCCCCACTCATCTCAAAGCATGCCTAGAACACACAAAGAGCAATCTCTGTCATCACAGGCATTTTGTGCAGTCTTTTTTCAAATATCCCAGAGGAAGTGTGGCGCTGCCCTGCCCCTGCTTTAGCCCCTCTCCAAATATCACCACTTAGCACAGCCTAAGCAGAGTCAAGGTTGCTCTTTTTTTTCTTTCTTTCTCTCAAAATTATTGCTTTGTTCACTACTGAAAATGACAGAGCCAAGTGTTTGTTTTGCTTACCTACTCAAAGAGTAGGTAAATTATTATCTGAAGTTCATGCCACAAATATATTTAGTTCTTATCTTTAGTAAACATTTAGTAACAGTGAAGCTCTCATTATCAACAAGAGCTACGTACCTAAATCCCTTCCCTCCCACCCTGATGTCTTTTACTCCAGAGCTGATAAAATGCTTTCAGTTACAGAGCTCTGCTCACACACAGACATGTGAAAAATGTGTGTGTCAATTGTGTGGCAGAGACACTGTACATTGCTTTGCATTAAAGGGCTCATGATAAAAATTGGTATGAATAATTGGAATACCAGAATGAGAACAGCTTAGAGGACAGTGTTCAGTACTGCAGCATCTTCTAGCACTGCTATAAATAAAGACTTATAAACAATTCCATATTATGAACCCTAATTTCAGGAATTTATAACCTGGATTTTAAAAAATGCTCCAGATAACATTTAGAAAAATACTAAGTTTAGATATAAATTGTACTGATTAAGTGCTTAGATATGTCTAAGAAATCTCTATTTGTAAATCCATGATTTTCAATCTATAATTATTTATCTATTTAAGACATGTCATACTGGCTTCAGGGGCTCTTTCTAAGGACAGAGAGCATACACTCGAATTGTTAGCTAATGTTTTTAACGAGAAAATTCAGTACTGGAGATTTGGTTTTTTGACACATCATGGTGTCATATTTAAAAAAATAAAAATTCTCACACCTGAAATTCTGGAATTCCTTGGTGTGCGCCTTGTAGGTCACCAGTGAAAATGAGCCTGTCCACTGTCTGTGCATTAGCACTGGAAATGAGCTGTGCAGACTGTAACTCTCCTTGAAAGAAAGGTTCGGGAGTGTAATTATTCTCTCTACTTAGAGGTCTGGTGCTCAAGAAAAGGTATGAATATTAAAACCAAACCACTGCTTTTAAAAGTAAGATAGATATTGGAGTCTCTGGGCTTGTGTATCTTTATGTGTTCTTCTAAATTAGTCAGAACATCTGCCATCAGGGGCATGGCTTGTTACCTCTGCTCCAGCTGTGCAGAAAGCCCAGGTCTGGCAGCCCATACAGTGGCCAGGACAAACCCTCCCCCACAGCCTGTGGCACACGAGTAACACCAGCTGTGGCAGGTGCTGGAGGAACTGGGCATTCAGCATCTGCTCGGGTTTCAGAGCTGAAGAAGCTCTCAGTCCTCTTGAGGATTGCAGCGAGGTCTCACGGGAGCGGCGCACACACGTGGGGACCTCAGGAGATCGTGGCTGCCACGCTCATGTGTTCTCTGCTCCTGATTCAGCTCCTGTTTGTGCAACTGAATATTTGCCACTGATTGCAGAGGGACTAGCACTTCATCCTCTCTACTGTCCTCTCAGCCTAGTATCTGCACCCTGCTCCATAAATTCAATTTAAATCAAATGGAAAAAAAAGGACGTTAAAAAGTCACAGGATGGCATTTGGATTTGCTAGGTGCAACAAAGGATGCAAAGGATTATAGAATAAAGTGGTGCAAAAGGCAAATGGATCTCTGCACTGTTCATTTTCCAAGTACAATGAGATTTTTCTCTGTTTATAACTTGACACTTTACTCAAAATCTATAGGGAAGTAGTAGTCATCTGTAGTCGGGAAAACCTGACCTTTGGGAAGAGAATATCAGCAAATGTAGCCAGGTATGAGAATAATTTCGAAAATCAACAGAGGTGTTCAGACATCCTACATCAAAATGGTGTTGTTTCAGACAAATGACATGATGTTTCTTTGCTTGGAATTTTGTGAGTATTTTGGGTGACATGTTTTTAACATATCAATTATTCAGAGCTATTATTTAGTGTAATATATTTGGCTTCATGCAACCTTCTAATAAATAGTAAGCAAAACAGAGAAACATTTGCAGTAAAAACTAAGAAAATAGGATAGGCTTATTAATTCTCTTTAGTCTGTCAAACAGCAACAAATCAGTGGGAGAAAAAAAAGTAGATTGATTTGAAAAACAAAACCAAAAATAATGCTGTATCAGTACAACTTCTCTGGTGAAATTCACAGGGAAAAAATGTGGTTTAGTTACTAGAAGTACCCTTCAGGTCCCATGTGGAAGGAGATAACTGTGACCCATAAGGATGTGGAGGGTCGCAGTGAACCAGTGTCGGGTGCAGGTGAAAAGAGGGAGGCACACCGAGCTCTGCACTCTGGCTTAAGGAGTGTAAATAGTGTGTGATGTAAATAGCCACTTGCTTTTCACACACAGTCTCCACATCCTGCATCAGTGCTGAGAGTAGTAGAATAAATGATTCCGTGAGAGGGGAAAAATGGTGACTGAAAGCCTTTCTATTAAAGTCTATTAAATATTGTAAAGGTGTTTAACAAAAACAAACAAACAAAACCCAAAAAACCCCTGTGTATTGTACCCACAGATGTACAACTACAGCTTTAGTCACACAGTCAAGGAATATAAAAAAGGAACACTCACCTATCCCAGTGACTGAACAGTATGCAAATCAGTCAGGAATATCATATAAGCAAAAAAAAAAAAAACAAAAAAAACCAAAAACAAACAAACAAACAAGCAGATAAGTGAAACATTTCCTGGCTCAAACACAATTCCTCAAAAGCTAACATTCATCCAATGTTTGGTTCAGAATATAATATTGCTTGACAATTCTGCTTTTCATGCTTAGTTTTTAGAGTTTTAAAATACTGAAAGACACTTCCAAGAGACAGCTACTTTCCAATGCCTCTAGCAGGGTCTATCCCTGTTTTGAGCATATGCTTTCCCAGATAACATACACAAAAATATCCTCAAAACATTCAAATCACTGTATTATCCTGAGAAATGGTTTAAATTAGGAACAGTTCTGCAGAAATTAATACAGCTCAACAGACAGAGCCACAGCTCACATCCTTGTATTCAGACTACATTGGTAATTACATTAAACAATTCTGTCTTCTACTTCCTATGAGGAGAAGACTCAAACTGGACATGTCCTGATGAATTTTATGCAATAAAGATGGAAAATTTAGGGGAGTAGATCATAAACTGCAGCCGTTTTTTTTTTAGTGGGGGTTTTGATAGCTTCAATTTCATAAGCAAAAAGGTACAGATCCTATCAAATATTTATTCCTGCTCCTGGTAAGTGCTCTTCATCTTCTAAGAAGACAACCTGCAAGACAGGAGTATTTGGTCCAATGATCATGAATTTTGCATCAAAGTTATTAGTACATAGCTTTAATGCTCAAACAGTTGTTCTTAGTGCTCTCAGCTAATTGGAGAAATATTTTCCATTTAATTTACAAAACTTCTGATTTCTGTGACAGAATCAGAAATATTCTTTTGAGAAACAGGGCTCTTTCCTGGCAGCAGAGGTACAGGAAACCCTATGGTCCAGCAGCTACAGAAGCAATTTCAGGCTGGATAACATTGTCATTATTTGGCAGTTTTCTGTGTGCTTTGCAACAGGGAATTCCTAAAAAAACCCCACATATGTACTCAGCATTCAAACAGGAAACAAGTTGAGGGGAAAAAGAAGATAAGGAAATTCAGACTGGTGGTTGGCTGGTTGGCAAAGGCACTTGGCTTGAGATGGTGATAATGGGAAGCTCATTCTGAACCAAACACCTCGCCCTCCTGGCTTTGTTAGGTTGGTGTCTCTGGGGATGCTGGAGGAGCCTGGGCCTGAGAGAGACCTGGGGCTCCAAGTGATTTGGCAATCTGCACGTGCCTGTGATAGCCTGGATTTGGTCACTTGGCTGGCAGAGTAATTCTTATTGCAAAAGAGTGCTGCATTAGAAAAAGGGTGTGAAAATAGATGACTATTGATTTGGTAAAGGCAAGTGAGCATAAATTGTGAAATGCATACTCTAGTGTGCATACTTTTCTGATAACAATCGTATTTATCCCTCAGACATTTATGGCTTCTTTAGAAATTTTATGGTTGTATAAATTTGTACTTAGGCACCTTATAAAAGGAGAGTTGTGACAGCATAATAGTCTATAAAGAAAACACAGTTTCAAGAACTGGACTAGAGATTTTCTGGTTTGCCATCTTAATGCAGTGCCACTCAGAAATACCAAAATCAGATTTTGAGACCTTGAACAGCCTTTCATGAGATGCAACCAGACCTTCTTCCCTTCTAAAAGCACTCATCGAAAGTGGATCATTAGTTTGATACCAGGTGAATCCAGCTGCTTCCTCTCCATATATGCATTCAGAGAATATGAAAACCCTTCTAAAACATTACCAGCAGAAAATGCACTGGGAAATTCAAAGGTTTCCAGTACACAGTTTTAGCTCTGTAGTTTTTTTTCCTCTCAAAGTGCCAGAAGAGATAATGTATTAATCATTTGTCAAATTACTATTTTCAAATTCGAGCTGTTTATTATTTTTAGTTAGTTAGTTGCATGAGGAAAGAAAATGTCTTTTATAACTTTCTAAAATATTTCCTACCTATTTCAGATAAAAAGCAGATCAGGCCAAATGTTCAGCAAATTAGAGGAAAAACATTCACTTTCAAGTTGTTTACAAGGTGAATTTCAAACATACACAAATGTTTTAGGGTAAAAATGTTGTCATTTTCTTACATCTAGAAAATAGACCTGGCAGGCTGTGTAACAGGATGATTGCACATAATTTTGAATATTGTATTAATAAAGCCAGTTGTAAATTGGGTTGGTGGCGGTGGTGGATAATTGTGAATATTAGGCACTAACACAATTAGTATTAAAAGGAGATGTGGCTTCAAAAATTTACTCCTGCAGTCCTAATTTGCAGGTAGAATCTATAATGAAATAAGAATAACCTGAACTGCAAATCCACAACAGTCTTCATACTTAATCAAATTATGCTCCACTAATTAAGTTTTCCACAAAAAGATAATTCTTTGGGAAAATGGTACAATGTTTATAAAAAAAGCATTTTGAAACCAACTCCTTAAACTTACAGCAATTTAGTTACCACTACTTTTTGAATTGTGAATGAAACAGGTACTGGATATTTTTGGGAATTCCTTATGTCTTTTTTACAGTGCTGCAAAGTCAAATTGTTGCTGAAATACAGTAATGCAAGCAAAAAAAAAGTGTTTCTAAGTTTTTAGGTACGTGTAGTTGTTGTATTAGGATCCTTCAAAGAATTTTTTTTTCTGCTTATGCTCCATTTACAAAGGGGCAAATGATTGAATTTGCTTCACTGAATTGAACTTATACAGCTTCCTGCTGGGTTCTGGGGAGCATTTATGGAACACCACCTGGAGGGCAGCTGCTCTTTTCTCCTAGGCCTGAATATCATTAAATTTCAGCAGCAACATGACACACTGTAGAAAATTTTGTTTTAAGACTGCACTCTTCTGTGGTGCTGTTGTCAAGAGCAAAAAGAAGTGGGGGCGGGGGGGCATTTCTGGAAAGCAAAAGTGATAGATTTCATTGCCTTGTCAGCAAATGCCCACAATCAGGAAAAACAGAAGGACTGGAAGTATAAAAGGGATTTTTTTTTTTTTTTGGACAGTGGGTGAAAAAATAGCAACCTGGAAGAAATATATTCCAAAACAGTGCATTGTGTTTTTGTAAATATAGGTGATTGTGGCCTGTGTTGAAGCATTCACAATTTAACTTCATATTTGAGCAGCAGAATATCTTCACCTATAAGAGAAGAGCAATTGCTAACCTTATCTAGCACCTGTAGGTGACATAGGAGCTACCCTAAGAACTCATTTTCTTGTAGCTGTTTGCTGAAGCATTTCACTACCAGATGAAGCTGAAGATTGCAGTGAAATGCTGTGAAGCACTGCATAATGCCAATGCCTTCCAAAGGGACCAAGTTACTGCAGCTCAGACCCTCTGTGGGTTTTACATGTTTTGAACAACCTTTTGCATTACTGCTAAGAAACCTTTTGTACAAAGAGGAGAGGTAAGATGGGACTAGCTGGCAGCAGCTCACATCTCTTGCTGTGCCTCAGGTATTTTCCCTCCTCTACTTTCCAGCGTTTAAGTGTCAAACCCAATGTGAAGAAAGGACTGCATTCCCCTGAGAATTACAACATTACAACACATGGTCCAGCTCTCTGTGCTTCTTACATTCCCTCAAGTCTACAGAGGTCATCTTGCCAGTGTTAGCAGGAAAACTGGCACAATGATCAGAGAGAACAATCTATATACACTAAATGTTACCAGTGTGATTTACCTGCTCAGTGCCTTCCTACAAAATTTTAGTATTTTTCAGTGGACTGTGACCCTTAACTCCTATTTTTGCACATTTTGACCTCTACATTTCCCTCCTTCTTTCCGTATTGCACCTTTTCTCCTCAGCCCTTTTGCCAACTGCATCAGCTCCTGATTCCCCTCTCATTCCTCCTTAGTTCACCACTAAAATGTGTAATAGCAACACAAGATGGTCTCCAAAATGACCTGAATTATTGTAGAATCGACCATCAATGAATAGTGCTGTGCCATATAAATGATTGACAATTTCTTCTCAAAGCAAAATTCAGAAATAGTTATTTGGCCAAAATCATACTGTTACTGAAAACTTATTGCTTTCAACAGAAGTGAGAAATTACTGTTACAGATGAGAAAATCTCAATAAACTTAAAATTCATATTTCTTGTTAATTTAATTTAAAAGTTTGTTTCAAACAGAACAGTTGATGGAAAGTTATATTACTTTCTTTCAAATTGAAATATCTATGCTCTCACGCAACATTTCTAAATCAGAAGTTTTTATAGCAGTCTTCATGAGCAGCATTTCAACCAGAAGTTCCAGTTTTGTCTGGGTAATCTTTCAAAATTCCCAGTGATAAAAGTATTGTGACTTTGGGAACAACAAAGGACCCCAGATCTGGACCAAAGAATCACTGTGCTAGGCAGTGTCAGACAGAGGCACCAGGTCATGGATAAATATTTTGGGTTCCTGACAGAAACAGTGGAATGGTGATTCCTGACTTGGACTTGATGGCTTAAGAGTGTAGTCAGAACTGGTTGTCCCTCACAGCCACCGGAACTCACTAATGCTAAATTTTTTGCAGGAAAAAAATGGTATTTGAAACAACTTTAACTCTTGAGTATTACTTGAAGAAACCAATAAGGATCAATGTTGGTAAAGCAGCTCCTATCACTGAGATTACACTGAGTAGGAGATTCAAGACCAGCACTTCCAGCTGATCCAGAAACCTAGATTTAAATACAAAATTATTTTGTTTCTTGAGGGAAAAAATATTTGCCATTCTGAAAGCCAGAAGGGCCCAGGTGGGAGAGAGGCAGATTCCAAGTGGGAGGTGAGGATGCTAAACTGTCTTCCAAAAGGAAACAAGAATCAAGCCCACATTCTCCCAGCTCAATGCCCAGGGAAACATACAGAAATGCTTTTTCTATATTGCAAGTAAACTCATACTTAGTAAAGTTTGACATTGAGTTCCTCTGTATTTTTTCTGCCACTGCAATCTTGCTGGAAATAAAAACCTGCA
Organism: Dicaeum eximium; assembly: GCA_013396995.1. Classification (NCBI taxonomy): domain Eukaryota; kingdom Metazoa; phylum Chordata; class Aves; order Passeriformes; family Dicaeidae; genus Dicaeum; species Dicaeum eximium. Next base: position 1,211,114 of record VWZP01002916.1, on the reverse strand, counting down.
TACAATGAACATCAAATAATGGATTTTCAAACTAGCATTGAAATGAAAAAGATCTCTCTGGGTAAGACTGGTGTCTAGATAAAATGTAAATTCAATCTCTCTGTGAAGCACTTGTGAATAATCAGAAATGCATACAGTCACAAAAATACATTATCAGAATAACACAGAAATGGAACAACATGACAGTATTTTTTTTCCTGATGGAGAATAGAAGTAGATGGTTCTCCCAAATAATTATCTCTTTCAAGAGAAAACTGTTCACATACAAAAAAACCCATGCTTCCTCTTCACATATCTCACTCCTTGGGCTGGCTCCAGTTTTGATCTTCACCCTGTCCCCAGATGGGAGCAATTGAATGGTACAAGCTGTCTTTTCAAACGTGACTCCTCAGCATACTTATTCATTTAGTCTCAGGACTTCGGTGAAGAGTCCACAGGGCTCTAATGGGGAGAATTCCAGGGCTATTCCTGTCCTGCCAAGCTCATTGTGTAGCCTTAGGTAAATTATCTTAGCACTAGTTCAGACCTTCCTTTCCTGCTATGTTTTGTTTATCTGTAAATTGCCAAATGAAGAGCTTGGAGAGCACTCTGAACTTGTGTGTAGCTAGTTAGCTCTCCACTTGCTTCTCTTGAAGTTTGGGAAGTGAAGGAGAAAGGAGATGCAGAAAGGGTTGAACAGACCTCTGTTAATTTTATTCTCAAGAGATGGGATTCTTTACTGTGAATTAAACCTGCAAGGTGAGGCATATACTGGACTGTCCCCAAATTAAAGGTTTGAGCAGGTACTCAGTATGTGGGGCAAGTCTGTGGTTAATAAATGGTTCTCCCTACACACTACTTAGCTGGCAGCACAGATATTCCCCTGGCTCACGTAGCCAGGCCCTTCCAGGCAAAGCAGAAAACAGAAATCAGAAAGAGGTTTCTGGCTCCCTGTACCATCCTTTTCTGACCAGTTCTGATGGTGCAGGGAGAACCCCAAAACTGTAGCTCCCTTCTATAAATTGCTGATAATAATTTCTTACCTCAGACTTCACATTGTCACGAAATATCAGCTGCTGTGCAAATAGCAAGTACAATTAATTATTAATTTCTGGTTTATTATTGACTGACCACTTTGTCAAACAAACTGTAGGACAACCTGTAATAAACTCTTTCTATTTGCTGCTCTGTCTTAACAATTCCTAGCACAGCAGAAGTGAAAAAATAAGACCAAGTCTCATCTGACTTACAAAGATCATTAGTAACCATGTCTTGTATGCAAGAACTGGATTCGGGCCATGCTGACACGAGACAATCAGTTTTCTATACTTGCAGGATGCTGTAATGAAATGCCTGATTTGATGAAGTCAGAGGCGTTATGATATTTTCATCATTGTGTAATAAAGCATCAGGAAACCTTCAAGCCTCTAATGTTATTGAATATCTTGGTGCTGTTCATATTAACAGTGCACACTTTGCAATGTAAGGGAAGGAGGAGGGAGGAGGACAGGCAGTTTGGGCTTTTGGTTTAAGATGAACAATCTTCCCTAAATTAATTTGTTCTCTATCCTTAAGTGATTGGTACATCCAGGGTTTTGCATGTGCCTCGAATCTCCTAGCATATCCATAAATAAGAAATAGTGGATAGAATAAGTAAATGTTTCTCATTTTCACTACAAAGCAAAGGCTATTAGGGGGAACAGTATGCTTGGGTTTTTTCAGTTACCTGGTTTTCGTGAATATTTAGTAATATTATTTTAGGAACTGAAAATACACAGAGTGATTTTCATAGTAATTAGTAATGCGCTTTAATATGCATATACATTTCTAATAGATTAATAACCAAATTTATAACAAATTAATAAAAATAGAAAATTAAGCCCAGTATTAACTGAAGTGCTACTTGCCCAGAGTCACATTCAGCATATTTAATTCATTCCTGTGAATTAAGTAGGCCTTCGTGTAGAAATAAAATAAACAGCATTTCTATGTGCCTTCATTGTTTAGCTACTGTACAATTTCTTTTGACTGCTGATATTATTTATAACTAGGAGGTTTGTTTGTTTGTTTTCCATTTGAAAAAAAAATAGGCAATGAAACATTTGTTAAATTTATTTCTTTTTAAAACAATGGCAATAGAAAGATTTCCATGGACATAACAAAACAAGGACATAAAGAGCTTTATAAAGAACATCATATAACCTTTTTTTCTCTAAATTTATACAACCAATAGGAATATTATGTGGTTTGCTTCTTTGTTCAATAATGAAGCTCTAATTTCCATTTCCACTGTACAGCTGTTGCACTTCTTTCACTTGGATTCTGCCTGCACAAGCCCAGGCTCAGGATTACCAGCAGGAGCAGTCTGGAGGGAGGAGCCAGAGCAGCCCAAAAAGCCCATCCCAGCTTCTCCAAGGTGAGCTCTGCCGAAGCCGGGCAGAAGTGGCTGAGATGGGAGCACAGTCAGGGCACCTGGAGGAAGTGCTGACTCCAAGTGCTCCAAGTGGCTGCTGCCCGTGCCAAGGAGCTCCATGGGAAGGAGGTTACCTTGTGCAGGCAGCACACACCTTGTGCAGGCAGCACACACCAGCGGGCTCCCCGGCTCCACTCCAGGCACACATCCAGCACACAGGTGGGAGAGCACAGCTCGAACCCCCGAGCTGGGCCCTGCCAGGGATTCCATACTGATCTGAGAGGACACAGCACTTCATGGCAATGCCCCTGGCCATACTCAATTTTCCAATTAGGAAATGTCATGGGACTTAGGTGGCATTTAGGGCAAGGCCCTTCTAAGCAAAACCCCTGCAGATTTTTGCAGAATCCTGCTCACTGTGTGAGTTCTGTAAATGAAGATCTCTCAGGCATGTGCCTCGGAGTGGCTTTTCACTTACTCTATAATGGTGTATCCAATGGGCAGTGAGGGGCAGATCCAAATCCAGTGAGCACATGGCACATGAGACTTGCTAAGTGTCTTTCCTGCAGGAGGTCATGTTGCTGCCTCCTTCGTGATAGCAGACCCAAAGAAAACACCCTGTGTCCATTTTATAGGTTCTAATGTTGTTGGGCTGCCAGGGAGGGCTAGGCCAGCTGCAGCCCTCCACTGCTCTTTAGGAGGAAGGAAAAGCTAAATGATAAATCCCTGTGTCAGTGTCTATTCAACTGTGCACAGGCTTTAAATCTCTAATGGTTATATTGGTGTGATGCCTAATAAATACATTATTACGCATTTTTGTCACATCCTTGCTAAATTTCCACATTCTGAAGAGCCTGATGGACTAAAAAGGCTTCCTTCCCCTCTCCCACCCAAAATAGTAAGCAAATCCATTACAATAAGTATGATTATCATTCTAGACTTCACGAAGAGAAGCTTTAGGCATATTGCATAAATTAAGTACATGATGTAATAAATCCTATATGAGTTGTAAATATTCTGCAACTAAGCAGGTTAACTGGCAAACAAGTGTGAAATATTACACAGTGAAACCTGCGTGCCCTAAGAGACTACCCTAGGGTACTGACAAATACTTTACAACATCAAATTACCCATATTAAGCAAACTGGCTCTGCAATTTAGCCAGAAAGGGTCTATAATTGGTTCAGGGTAAAACACTTTTTCCTAAGAGACCTGCTAAAACACTGTGGATTTCAATGTCTATAGGCCAGCAATAGAAATGTACAGCATTATGAATAAACCCTGTCACTTCGAATTGTTTGGATTTTTGTGGAAGATTTCATATCAATCAAAATAAAACATTTCAAAAATAAGTGTTTTCCATTTAATTTCATGTAACTGGTGGCTGAATAACTAATACTAAGATAAAATTGTTTTAAATGCACACATTAAACTTACTTGCATCAATTTTTCGGCAGAAAACAAGTAAACATTTCCATTTAAACAAGCCTAGAAACAGTAATTTCTGATATCAAATATCTGCAGTATAACCTCTTATGGGATTCTCTCCATGTTTTTTCAAGTATGATTTTCAGACACTTTTAATAAGAGACACATCTCTTCTAAATTGTTCTTCTGCCCTAAAGTGATTTGGTAAAAATGGCACGGGGGGCTCTGGATTCATTATCACACTGATTTTTCTACCCAATGAGCTCAGTTTGCAAGTAAATTTCTAACTGCCAGCTGCACAAACTCAGCCTGAGTCCTGGACCCCTTCCATCTCATGCATCACCACCAGTAATAAATGTCCTATATGCCAGAATATGCCCTCCATGGCATCTGTGCAATCCCAGTGCCATCCGTGGATTTGCACAGGTGTTGCTTGGGGCAGACGTTCAAATCAACAGGGTTACACACAAGTGGCTGAGGAAATTATCTCCCAAACAAACTACCAGTACTACAATGATCTGTGGGATGGAAGGGACCCTGCCTGACTCACAGAGACAGGTTTTAATCTCACAACCAATAAGAAAAGTATTTGTCTGGAAAACAAAAATCTGAGAGGGGTGCAATGTACATGGAACATCCCAACACTATTTTTATGCTGTTTCTTAGAGCATAAAATGGTTTTGAATATACATATTGCTCAAATAATATATCTGGATTTTTTTTTTAATAAGATGCACTTCCCAATTAAGATATTGTGAAAAATCAGTAAGTGATGTATCTTGGTGTCTTAAAACATCTTGTTGTGTAAGATCAGTATGTCGGGGCTGAGAAGAAATGGCCCATCCATATTGTCCCAGTGAGACAGCACTGTCATCCAACAATGCCATAGGGATGTGTTGGAGCAACAACGTGCTCCAGGATGCCAGACTTGGGTTACTTTCTGCTCCAGTTTTAAGTCCTGGATTATTTCAACCCATGTAGACAATCACTTTGTCTCTACATGTCTTTGCTGGTCACGTGTTAACAAACAGTAAGGATTGTTTCTAGGGCTACTACAGGCAGCAGGCAGCTCAAAATCAGAACTTCTGTCACAGCTCTGCTGGGTGGCCAAGAGCAGAGCTGGGCACAGGATGATGAGTAAGTGGAATACGTAGGTCTGGCAGGAGGTGAGTTAGGAGGAGCTGCTCCTGCTCCCACTACCAGCTTCTCTGGGCTCCAGCTGGACCCCTCCAGCAGCAGAGGACCACACTGCCTGGGAAGATGCCACTCTGCGCTGAGAAGTCAGAAAACCACCCTCAGACTGCCCTCACCAGACTGGTATCTCATGCACATACTTCTGACTTTTAGAAAATGCATACTTCATACTTTTAGAAAAATAAAAATTTTCTGCAAACACAATCAAGGTGAAATACATCTGGATACCTTTGTCTTCATTTAGTTTCAAACTGGATGTAATTTTTTCTAGATTATGGTTAAACTAGTTTATCCTCTCAAATGATTACTCTTTTCCAGTTAAATGAGTCCACTTTACCTCTTCATCTGAAGTTTGGTTGCGACACCTGTCAGCTCTGGGCACTTTCGTTTTTGAAAAAAGACTTTATGTAAACCAGCCCTACACAATCCAAGAGCATGGATACCATGCTGAAAAGAGAGGAGAGGATGCCATTTTCCTAGCAATGACGAAGAAGTTGGCTTTTCCATGTGAATTAGCAGCTTAAGATACAAACACTAAGGCAGAGAAGATTTACCAAATCTTAAAAAGCACAGCCTGTGCGCCTTTTCACTATTTTACCCTGTGTTAGCTGACATGAAGTAAGACGACAGCTTATTTTTTTCCTCATGAATGCAAGACTCAAGGAATTTATGTTTATTCCAGAGAAGATCTCTAGGAAATGTGTCTGTGAACTAACCTTGGGTGTGACCCCTCTGTTCAGAATTCTCTGTTCAGAATATGTTTTCTATTAAGACAAAACCCTCTTGACACTGTAATTCTTTCTTCTTCCATTCTGAATCCACAGCTTGTGACTGAAACCACTTCCCACACCTTGCAGAAGGTGCGTAACTCCGGCTTTCCCACACGTTCCCCAGGCAAAGTCATTTTGGGCTCTCCAGGCAAAAATCTGCAGCACAATTCAGAACAAGCGAGAAATAAATAGCCAAAAGAACACTGTACTCATAGTACTATTTATCATCAGAGTTAGCACAGTAAAAATCTTGGCTTTCAGTTTACCCAAATTTAACACAGCGAGCGGGCACTGTAAGGAGAGGGAATATCCCCCACTTTTCTAAAACACTATTTCTTGAACAACAAACCTTTTTTTGCTCATATTTAATTCTTGTTTGGTAGTCAAAATCTTCTAAGGAAAGACAGCATAAGGTCAGTCTCTTAAAAACATGCCTCACTTCACCTCTCTGAGCGCTGATGGGGGTACACGTAGGCACACTGGGCCACATGCACAGCGCCCATGCTCCCGCATGAAGCATTCCCTGCCCGCTTCAGCCTCTGCAGGCACCTCACCAGCTCCTTGCCGAGGACACCTCAGTGCTCCCACTGCCATCCTCGTGCTGCAGGCCACTCAGGATAACACATCCCCCGAGCTAGAATACTGGGAAACCCAGGGTAGATGCAGACCCACAAAAACAGTCTCCATCCAAGGAGAAAAGCATTAAGCTCTTTAGTGAATCCTGTTTTACCTGGTTTTTTCCCACTTTCTGGGGTAGCCCAGCCTCCTATTGACCTAGATAATGGGAAGATGATTATTCATTTGAATTTCAAAAGAACCCGAGTAGTGGGCTGTTAGCTCTAACTGCTGCACTCTAATAGGAATATACATGCACACATACAATTATTGAACTGCTTTTAGAACATAAAATTATTTAATTTTAACAGTAATATCTACTTATTCATGCACATGTTTAATCAGATTTCTAAAATCCTTGAGAATTTTTTTTGTTTTATAGTGTGGCTATTATCTGTCAGTCTGTTTTCAGCTTCATTATCTTCCTAGCATTACCCTTAAAATACAAAAAACACCAACTACAACATAACATGAACGAGCATGAGAAAACAGTAATGCTGTTTATATTTATAAGATCACTTTTGAGGAAAAACTGAAATGCTGCCAAGACACTCAGAAAATGAGATAGAACACAAAAATAGAAAAAAAGGGATTTATGAAAATTATGTGATGCCCACAGTATTAATACACATCTTCACACACAAAGGAGTGGAAATATCCCAGAAGTCTGGTGTAATGACAATAGATTCAAATTATACCAAAGCTTTATTAAAAATTATCTCTCCTGATCCTAATGTGTTAAATGTCAGATTCAGTCACCCTGGTGTATGGAGTCCCAGTCTTATCAATATTGATTATATGGCTTCCATTGCAATTGAGTGAAAATTTTCCAAAATAGTTTATGGCTTTTGTAAAACGATTTGGGAAAAAAAAAAAAAAAAAAAAAAACAACCACCAAAAAAACAAACCCAAACAGCAGTATTTTGTAAAATTTCGTTGATTTTATTTGCTTCACAGGAAATAAAGATTCAATTTTCATTTCATCAGCTGGAACTTTATGCAACTATATGACATAATGAAATCTCCCATAAATGCCAAGAACAAATTAAAACATTTTGGTGCTTTTTGTTTTGCAAAATTACACCATTATTTCTATCTGGAGTCAAGATGCACGTAAAAACTGCAGAATCTCTCACTAGATATCTGAATGCTGGTACTTACAGAAGAATACTAAGAAATAGGGTTAGGTGAGACATTGGTATTCTGCTGTCAACCTAGTAAAGGTCCCAGCAGCATCAAAGCTGCCTTCCCCGAGGCAATCAGGCACCTACACACTCCCGAGACTCCTGTCCACATCATCATTACAGGAACACACTCTCAATTTTAACAAAATCCTGCTGACACCGAAGGCTCTACAGCGTGCCCAGTCTGAGCGAATCCTCAGGCAGATGGAGCAGGAAGTGCCAAATTCTCAGTCCTCTTGGAAGGAATGCCCTGTCCTGCCAACAGCCCTGCCCGGAGAGACCACAGCTGACCGCAGCTGCGACAGGAACTCAGGCACTCCCTCCCAGAGGTACTGCACCCTCTTCTCATGTGGTTTCTCTAAATTTTAACATTTTATGACAGGTTGAGAAGCCTGGCAGTCAAATTTCCCATTTTATCTCCTGTGTCTTAAAGGATAGACATTGTTATGGAGCTAGATTGTACCACGAAGTGCAGTCAGAGGGAGAGAGACAGGCGCCAACAAGGCTCAGAGCAGAAATCACGGCTGGGAGCAGTCATGGAGAGGCAGAGCACTATTTTTCAAAACCCATCTTTACAATGAAGTAACTGAACCCTCTTCAGCTATGCCCTTTTCCTTCCCTCTGCTCTGTGCACCCAGCTGGGGTCGGGCAAGGAAAATGACATAACACTGTGTATCTGCCTCAAATGTATCCTTCAACTCCACCTGACTCCTGACAAGGGCAGCTGAGACCTGCTGGTAGCCCCAGCCTACCCATACAGCTAAAAGGGTTGTGTGGCATTTTCGTTTTTTTGTTTTTGTTCCCGTAACAGCACCAGCCACTCTGCAGCCCTATGATATCACAGTCACATCATCCACACACAGTAATTTTGCTGTAGTCTGAGGAAAATGAACCACTGGGATAATTAGAGGATGATGTACCAGGGGACCTACTGCCCCATTAGCAGCAGCTCATAGGATGTGCTCTGGCAGAGGAGAGGCTGTGCTCATCCCTCTCACTGCCATTATGTCCGTGTACAGCCAGCGACCATCACAAAACTTATTAAACTTTTCTTTTTCTATTAACTGCAAACGGTAGCTAGAAAAGCACAAAAGAACCCATAAAACAGTATGTAGACTCATTTCCAGCATATATTTTGCAAATAAAATGACCACAGCTGCATAGCACACCGTCACCTTTGGATTTCAGACATTCGGCGATAAAATCAAATATGGGATTATCCGGGGAGGTGTATCCGCTACAGCGGCCTGAATAACTTGATGCTTCCGAGAAAACAAACACAAAAACAAACAGAAAATCAGCACTGTTTGATGCTTTCTGTGTATTTTCACGCTGTACTTTGGAGAAGGCGCCTTTACCCTCTGCCTACATCACGCGGTGAGTGCCTCCAGGTGGGTGCGACAATTCCCACGTCCCTCCTGCGGACAGCCCGGGACCCCCGGAAGACAAGGGGACCTCCCCCACCCCGGGCACCGCCGGGGCCACCGCAGCACCGTCCGCATCCGCAGGGAACCGGGAGCGCACCGGGCTCTGCTCTGCGTTCTTTACCGACCAGACACCACGACAAGCCCTGGGAGTACAGGGAACCGGGCGCCCGGAGGGCTCCTCCGGGGGTTCAGGGGGGCAGCCCGACCGCGGAGGAGAGGCAGGCCGCGTGCGGAGCGCGGAGGACGCCGTGCCCGCCGCGATCCGCCCGCACCCCGCGGCGGGGCGGGGCCGCTCCCGGCGGGGCCGCCTCAGGAGCCGGGGCCGCGCCGCTGAGGCGGCCGCGGA
>VWZP01002916.1:1167029-1198000 GCA_013396995.1 Dicaeum eximium | reverse complement strand
TTTTTTTTTTTTTTTTTTTTTTTCCTGGACTTTAGGAGCCATCGGATTTCAGTTGTGCGTTCTGAAATAGCTGCTGATGGCAATAAACAGACTCACGAGGTGGAAGTTTGTTTCTCAAGAAGTTTACTTTTTTATCTGATAGGCATTGGTAAATTATTACTACTTTTTTTTTTTTCTCCGCTAATTAATGATCCAGCTGTTTACAGGGACAATTCACTGTGCTGGTATTTTGGTGGCAACCACTGCTACAGGCTTTCAGACTTGCTGAAATGAAAATCCTGCATACGCATTTGTAAGGCATAATAAAACATAACATTAAAACCTGCATGCATGTTATGTTTAATCAAAGACAACTCTTAGGCATTTAAGTGGTGAGATATCTTACTTTAGGTTAGTTAAACTGGTAGTAAAATGATTAATATAATCTGATCTCTTTCTAATAATAATAATAATAATAATAAAACACTCATGATTCTAAATAAAAGTTGTTTGGCCTAAATCTTTGCTATCAGAAAAGAGATATAGCATATCTGGGAACTCAAATTTATGTCTTGCATTGTGATAATTCTTTATGAGAAACTGTGTTTTAAAACAAACTTAATTACAATATACAAGATATCCTTGGCAATGGGTAGTCCTCAATAAAACAGAGTTTCTTGAATTTTCAGTTTTTGGTCTCAAATGATTAGTGTGTTCTCCATGTAATAACTTAGAAATCAGATTGAAAACAAATGACATTTATCTCTTCTAAGGCAAAAGACTGAAAGAAAATAGTTACACTGAAGTGCTCTAGCCTAGCCATTCACTATCCTACTATTGAAAATCCCGTTTTGGGCTAGGGTGATGGAGTAAGTTGATCAGGTTCTAAGTCTTAAAACTGAGCCAAAATTCTCTTAGTAATTCTTCAAGCTATCATGAGGGTAGGGTGACTTGTTCTTTCAGTCCCTTTCTTCTGATATGCATCCTTGTTTATTAAAGTGATAATAGGCAGTGTCATTAAACATTTGTGCTTTACAGATGTTCAATGAGTTATGAATGATTATGGTCAAATACAGGCTGCATTTAGTTAGCATTGTAATAAGGTCTGTCTCAGCCTACAAAAGCTTTGACTTGCATATATTTTTGGAAGCTGTTTTTAAAATTACCATTTAAATATTACTCAAGGATAGCTGATTTAAATAATCCAATTAAAGAGCAATCAGGCATATTTTAAAAGAGCAACAGGTCTACTTTAGTCAAAGAATATGATACCCACTCAGAAGTATATCCTTTCTTCTAAATGGGAATTTTACTGTACTATATCAGAGGAATATTTTGAGTGAAGGTGTATGGTGCAGGGAAACAATTTTTTTGGCCAAACACTTGAGTTACTTTTATTTTAGAGTTTATTATTGCATATTGTTCAAGGAAAAATTAGGTAGTGTTCTGTTTAAGCCACTGCATATATAGGGCTGAAGTTTGATGCTGTTGAATGCCTAAGCTCCTACTGATCTCAGTGACAGTAAAAAACAATCTTTTACTCATGAAAAATAGCATCTGCTAAGCTACTCTTTTATTTTGTCATTAATAATATTCATACCTTTTGTTTGTCTTTCCTTTTTTTCTTTTATTTGTGTACATAGGAATCTTTGTTAACGTGCTAGAGCAGTCCTGTTGCAGGCCTGGTATCTCCCGTGGCCTTTTTCCTTCCCCACATTCCTTGCATTTGTCTCTGTACAATACTACTCTACGTGTAATAGGATTCAGTGATAGAAGGGGGGAAAAATGAGCTTTTCTATGTTGAAAGACAATTTCCTTACTAACACTGAGGATGTCAACTCAATGTAAAACCTAATCAAACATGCTGATTCTTTTATCTTTACAGTGAATATTTCTTGCAAACTTTTTTCCCCTTCTGATGTTTTTACTTTGTTTTTTCCCCTCCTTTTAAAAGAACCACGATTAAGAAATATTTTTTTTCTTTAGGTGCAGTCTTCTACAAATGTGGTAGAAAGGCTCATTCCAAGCATCCTTTAAGTGCTCCATGCTCTCTAGGCATTCACTGACATTCAGATGAAACTTCAAGTCTATTGAATGTGATTTGCATGTGTGCAGTATGATCCTTCACTCCTGCCTTTTTGAGGAAAGTGCAACTCTGTTGTTACACCAGGGGAAAACTGGTGTGGGGTCAAAGTCAGGGCCATATAAGTTTTAGGTGTTTGATAATCAAAACAGTTCATGAATTCTGTTTTACATCTTCACAATTGTTGCCTAGTAAGGCCTTAAACCTGCTCTGGTTAAAAAAAAAAAAAAAAAAAAGAAAAAAAAAAGTAAAAAATTCTCATTGAGCTTAATGGGAGTTTTTGCCTCAAGGGCTGCTGGCAGGATAGGTGTCTTAGCTCCTCCTAACCTTCATTTGTAAGAATGGCCAGGAAAAAATAAACAACAAAAACTTAATACAATGAGTTGCCTTACATTTCCCCTACTCTACAGTTGTATTTCTTTGGTTAATTTCCTTTCCCCTCACTCACATCCAAGGCTGTGATTGTTTGTTTTTTTAATTTTTTTGCACACTACCTATACCAATTAACTGCCTAATTAGTTTTATCTTCTCTACATGGATGCAGTGAATTTGTAAGAGAATTTCACAAGCAAGTAGTTTTTTAGTGAGTTTAAAGTAAATAGAGTTTTAAAGACCTATTTTTATATTCAATATAAAGCACAAATGTGCAGAAAATGTAGAATGACTTACAAAAAGGGAAGCAAAAGTTCGTAATATTTCATGTATAAAAGTAATACCTTCTTTGGGGTGAGATTCTCTTAGAAAACCCAATACTTATGCCAGTGCAAAGATAGGAATATTTTAAAAACTCTTAGAAAAATTGTGATTGACAGCAGTTTAAAAGGAATGACTTCTGTAGATACAAGGAAACCCCTAAAGCAATATGGATAAGAAGGGGTGAATGGTTTTCAATGATGAACAACAACCTGGAAGTGTGAGAATGGAGGTTTCAATCCTTATTAATTAATCAAATTTCTTCTTTTGTGGTTAGTTACATCTGGATTTTCTGTGAAGTGCGATCTTGCAGGATGAAAAAGTGCAAGGGTGCCAAAATTCTAAGACTTGTGAAAGTTCAGGAGCAGGTTTGCTTTAAAATTATTGAATAAGGATTTAGATTTTGGTAATTCACACTTCCAGTAAAATCAAGACATTGATTTACTGCTTGAAGAAATTTGATCAAGTAATAATGATTAATCCGGGAACTCCCATTGTCACAATTTGTTTTTGTTTCCATCGTCCTGCTTATCTCCAAAACCAACTTGCCTCAACTCCTGGCAAAGCCAGGGAGAAGAGTTATATGCCATTGTTAGTTCATTTACAATTTGTATCTGGTTTTGCTCTTGTACATATGTTGGCGTTTTGGAGTCTTTACATAAATGCTGTGATACTTTTTTTCTTATTTCCTTTTGGTTTTTGGTGGGCTGTTTTAAAATGGAGGCCTGTTTTCCAATGTGGGACTTTTGATGGTTACAACATTTCAATGATGTTGCATGATGGCCACAGGTGGGGGAATTGAATGTTTTAGAGCAGTTTTTCAAGCATGACACTTTTAAAGTATGTAATTTCAAAGACTTTTCAAGGCCACATGAAATTAGTTTTCATAGCCACTCCAGGTCTTGGGGGGAAAAGCTGAAAAGTACTTTTGTTTAGAAGTCTGAGTGATGGTGGGGGGGAAACCTTTTCTTGAGGTTTTTGCATGCCAGTGCACGGCCTATTGCTGTGAGAGAAAGAAGATGGTAAGGCTGCTTGAGGCAATGCACTGGAGGACAAAGTGTTTTCTAGCACTAGAAAAAGAAAATGCATGGCAAAGTTTTGTCTTCTAGTAGACTATATAGCATGCAGAGTTTAGTATGTGTCAAAACAGTGTATGACATTGCTGTATCAAAGTTGTAAAATTAAGCATTATTTATTGAAAACTATGTATTTTTTTTGTAAAAACCTGATCACCTAGAGGATTAATATCAGTGACTTGTGCTAGTGCTACAAACTTAACCAGCTTCTTTACTACAGTACTTGATATGCAGTGTTAATGCTCAGGGTTGAAACCAGTCCACTCCAATGTCTTTTTTTGCAAGAGTTTTTAAATAAAGGAACAACATAATGCAATTGTTCAAAAGACTCTAATAAAAATGTGTGATCAATCTTCCTATGTGGTTTTATGTGGATTTTTCTTTTTCTGGTGTTGCATTTGGTAAATGCAATTCAGCTATTACAGTGAATCCACTCCTCATTCTGTGGGCACCTAAAGCTGAAAGTTAATGGGAATGTTATATCTTCCAAAAAAACCCTTGACAGGCAGTTATTGTCCAGGTAGTGTGTACTAAGTGCTGTTCTGGGCACGCCTGAGAGACACTGAAACACAGAATAAGTCAATTAGCTTCCTTCTTCTTTTCTGGTTAAGACTCTGGATAAAACAATAAAATATTTTATGACAAACATTTTTAACTTTGCTTTACAGTTGACTATGAAAGAATGAAATAAAATGGATTACATGCCAGCAAACCCCATTTCTCTCTGTATCTTTTTCTACAAACAATTTACCATCTAAATGTATTTTGGCATAGAAAAGAAATCATTCTGTATTAAGATTCTAGTTATGAAAATGTTTTTATGAGAAACCTGTAATCGATTCTTGAAACTATAAAAAGGTGTTTTTAATGTGTTTATGTGGTGAAAGTTTGTTGTATATTAAATATTGTTTTATAGAAATGATGGAGTTATATTGTTACAAATTCAAAATTTGTAATTAATACAAGCCATCTATTGCAGAAATTACCCTTCTAGAGCTCCTGCCAGTAGACATATTCCCATATCCCCGAAAATATACAAGACACACCTCTCAATTGTATTTAATGTCTGTACTTCTGCAAGCTTACACAGGGTTGAAAATACCAACTGATAATACCTTCCTTTCTGCTGGGTGGGGAAGAGGGAGGGGGTGGAGGTTGTTGGTTATGCTTAATACCCAGGAAATAATAGAAAAATTCTAATCAACCTCATCTGTAGCTGATAAAAAACCTTTAGACGTGGGGAGAGTCAACTCAGTAAATAAAAAAGTTCCAGATAACTTTGTACGACTCCAGCACAGCTCTTCCCATTTTCCTGCTCTTCCCTTGTCCCAACAGTTAGCTGAATAACTCATTTCTTCAAAAAGCAATTATTGGATGACAATTGATTTCTGTTTAACTTATCAGACCTATGGAGAACACTGAAAGCAATCTATATAATTTCAGGAGTCTGTTGTAGTAGTATACTTTTGTGTGAATGAGGATGTGTAACTGATGTGAAATAAGGGTTTGAATGTGTCATGTCATAGTAAACATAGGAAGTTTAAGCTGATCATTGTAAATCAATGAAATAAAATCTTTATATACTGCCACCATACCACTATCCTTTCTGTCCATATCAAAGAAGTTTCAAAAAGCATTTTTAAGATATTTTAGAAGGTGCTGAAACAATGCTCTGAGAGTATTCCATGATACTTTGGTTTTTTGTTCAGGGGTTGGGAGGTGGAGGTTGGTTGTTTTAATTCCTATAGCATTTTTTAAATTCAAGTCCTGTCACAGTTAACCAAAGACAAACCAGAAATCTTTTAGAGCAGACTAAGGTCACCTCCATGCTGTCTCAAATGTGTCTAGCTGAAGTCTTCACTGTGGCTCCTCCTGAGTGAGAACAGTTATTACTGCCTTGGAAAGCCAAGCTTCAGTTCTATGTCAGGCCTTAATGCCAGAGGGAATTTCTGCATGACACATTGGGAATTTTCCATATCTAGTGTTTGAGAGTGTTTTTTTGATTGGTAACCACAAGTCATCACATCTCAAATTTATCACTGTAGAGGTATTGTGTAGCCTGGGTGTTGGCTCAGTTTTTTATGGAAAAAGGATAGAAGCACATGTTTGGGGAAAAAAATACTTGGTATTTCAGTTTGAATACTATATTCCTAAGTTTGAATGTTAGATCTAATCCTAGAAGAAATGTGTGAAAACATGGACTATAGGTAACATAGACCCACACAGATACCTACACACATTTGCATCATTACAGACTGAACACAGGCACATACAGAGGTATTTGGATTTTCATTAAAATTGCTCGCTGGCTGGACCCCTCTAAATGGCTAAAATGTAGTGTCCATTAAAATCTATAACTTTAATTCCTGAGAATTTCATTACATTTTCATCTGTTGGTCTTAAAGTGTTGTCTTTGGAGTTTTGTAAGTTTTAAGACAATCTTTTTATAGCCTATTAATATTTTGATGGAATAGTAAAAAATCCCCCAAAACCCCCCACCCAAATGTACAGCAAAACCAAACCAGGATGAAATCATACAAAACCAAACAAGCAAACCACCCTCAAAAATTATCTCCAGCTCTAGAAATAATTCCCACAACAGTCTGAATAAAAAGATCTTGTCTCTTTCCCTTGAAATCCCACATTATATTTATTTGCATTACTCTGATTTTTGCATGTCTATGATAGATCATTTTTTTCTACAACTCTGCAAATTCAATTAGAAGATGATGATAATCTTCAAGCAAAATTTACTCATATATACTTTAAAATACAAGTCATACTTTCTCAAAATGTAGTGTTAACAAATACTGAAGTGTACACAGGGAATGAAGCAGGATTCATCTGTACACAAGAACAAGATAGTCCAAGAAAGGCATAGTGAAAAAGAAAATCTAGATCTCTTGTAATTTTATAATTACTCTTTGTAATTAACTTATGATTTTCCTGCTAAGTTTGATACTAATGTGACGTTTTGGCATTTCACATGTACAACTAGGTGTTTTTTTTTCTTTCTCTAAGACACCAAGTATGCATAAATAAATGTGCAACAAATTCATCTTGAGATGGCTTTCCCAAGTCAGTACTTCGATTTTGTGTCTGTAAAGTAGCTTACACTTGAGCCTAGACTTTACTTGATGAGCCTTATTTTGTCTGCATAATCTTATTGTAATGATATTCCCTAAATCTCTTTAAAGCCTGCCTTTCATTCACTTAATTTCATTCACCTTGTTCTTTTCATTCACCTTGTCACTCTTTAGGAATCAGAAGCAAACTGCTCCTCTGACAGTAGCACAGGAGAAAAATGGTAGCAAGTCAGTGAGAAGTGCCCACCTGTTTTTGCCCTTGGAAACTTGGACTATGATCTCTTTTTTGGACTATGGGCAGCCATAACCTGAAAACAGTTTTGTATTCCTCAGCTATTTGTGGTCATTCATCAGTTGTGGGTTATCAAAGCCAATGGTGTTGCAAAAGATTCATTGAATTCAACTAGATTTCTGAAAACCACCTACTTAAACTGCTAAAACTATCCATCCTCATTGTGCTTGAACTTGATGTGAATTGTTCCACAAACAGAATGGTGGAGTGTTATTGTCTGTAAAAGGGAAAATAACAGCAAAAATACCATCAGCACCTCCCCCAGATAACTGCCTGTTTGAAATGTGAATCCTGAGGTAGCTGGGATGACCTGAGACTTTTGCAGCCCCAAAGAGCTTTTTGTGAGTAGATATTTTTGTATATTTCCACTATATTAGTCAGTCAGATGTAAAATATCACATTTCCACAAATGTATTTCGCATTTGGAAGACAAGCAAAAATATGTACAAAGTCACATACAAATGAAAAATATTTACAATAATGCTAAAGACATTTGAGCAACTATGGCAGTAGTTTTTCCAAAATATTTATTTTTGCTTTCCCCATATCAATCTATTGAACACATGTTCTCCCACTAGCCTTTTCCTCCTGAGCATGTATATTTTTTTACATAAATGAACAGCTATAAGTATTGATAGGATCACAGTCTTTCATGCACAAATGCAATTAAGCAAACATTACTAAAGCTGCTGTATCAATCATGCAAAGTTAAGGAAAAACTACAACTTTACTGAAATCCTTTTAAGTAGATACAGTGCCATGAGAGCAAGTGTCCCAAGTAGCACAGTACCTAGAAGTTAGACACCTGGCATCAGCTGGCCATCCATGGTAGATTTCTGAACTCACCCTTTGTGCTGCGTGAGGAGCTGCCTGCAGCTTCACTGAAAAATGGGATGTTTGGTGTCCCCAGCATCTAGCTCAGGACTTCATATTACATATCTCTGTCCACTCAAGGGCTCAAGGAGTCAATAGTTTTATTCTGATGACAGACCACAAACACTTTCCATTGGTATGTTATCCTGTAGGTAGAGCACGTGCTCGGGAAATAGAAAGCACCGGGAATAGATAGAAAGCACATCCAGACTAAAAAATTAAAGCAGAGTCAGCACATAGTCCAGGCACTGGAACTCAGCTGTCTGTATTGTTAAATTGCTAGAAGACAAAATCACTGACATGGTTTTGGCTGGTGAGTGCTAGCACTCTTCCAAAAAATCACTGGAACAATTTGGAAATTAACATGGGCCAAAGATCATTCCCAACAGGCAGTTTGGATTCAGACACTCTGTTTTGGAAAGGGAGTTTAATAGCATAGATGTGGGCAGATCATGCCAGCTGGCTTCCGAGCTAGGGAACAGACCTTGCTTTAATTTACTACAGCTACAGGTTACAAACCCTATTTCTGCAGGATTTTGACCATAAATCCCCTATAATTTTGGAGAATACCTAAGCCTCAATCTGTGGAATAGTCCCGGAGAGAAGCTGTCACCACTGTGTATGATTGGAATGCAAAAATCACGAGGTTAAAGGCAAGGCAAGAAAGAATTTGCCCTAAAACCTCTTCTGCTCTATTACTGACACAAACTACTTCTCATTGTATGCAATGTCAGTTCTACAGCTGTGGCATTCCTGTTCACATGGGTGCTCCTTCTTAACAGGAGGAGCAAAGAAAGAGACTATGGATGCAAATTCTTTAAAACTCAGGCATCTCTTAGAGAATTTCAGTGCTCCAGCTCATAAAAATTATAACAATTTACACTGTAGTGCCTTCACTCCCAAGAATCCAAAATCACTTCACAAATATTGTTGGCCAATTTTGTTCTTCCCTTGTAGTCAAAACACCTACTGAAATCAATTGTAAAATCACTTCTATTGAATCTCCTCCAACTGCGGAGCTGAGTGAGAATCTTATATGTCGAACAGCTATAGAACTGGAGCCTTGAAATTGCTTTTTAAATTATACATAAAAATCATGCAGTTTATGTTCTTCTAGCACTCTCACAGTTAGTTTAGACAATATTTTCATAAACTGCACTCTTAGGAAAAGAAATCAATCCATCTGGACTAGATAAGAGAGAATAATTAAGTATTTTTCCTGCTCAAATATTAACATAAATTAGTAAAATTGATTTAGTGTCCTGATAAAGGAATGCTCCCTTGGTCAGTACATCAGTGTTATGGTCTAACCTAAGTGATTACTGAATCATAAAAATCCTGTCTTCAAACATGAAAGTTTTTGCATTTTTTCACTTTTTTTTTTTTTTTTGAATGCTAAGGATAAGGGATGAGTCTAAAGCTAGAAAAGCCAAAAGGATTATAGAAATCTCAGACTCATTTGGTTGTTTTACTGGTATTGAATCAAAATGGTGCATCTGCACTGCAACAGATCTCATGCATTTTTCTCATGTTCAGTGGTTTCTTAATATAAAAATGTTCCACTGGTGTTAATGGTGGTTTTGACAGAATAAATGCCATCTGAGTTTGAACTTAGACACAGGCAGGAAAAACAGTGTAGAGTAGGCTTGCCTTGGAAACAACAGGATGAAAACAAACAAAATTAAAAGAGAAAGGCAAGACAGACAGTTGTCATGAGCTGCCCACTGTGCTCTGTATTTTCTGGTTTTTAGCACCAGTATGAGAGGGCTGCCTCAACAGGAAAATTTCCAGTGTGCCCTGAACACTGACAAGCTGCTTCTGCTGCTTGATCCATCAGGATCTGTCCTAGTTAAACAACTTCTGAGAAATGTGTGAGCCCAGAACACCAGCCAGCAAGATGTCCTGTGGCTGCCTTGTGCAACCCCCAGCTTCATGTGGGGCACGTGGCAACTCCCATCTCCACCAGCTTCTCATGGTGAGAGACTTGACTCCAAGGGAAAGACAAAAAGTAAACGGTAAAACTTGGATTTACAAATGATGAGGGTAGGGACGTGCAATCCCACATCCATGCTGGCATTCCCAAACAACTCCTCTCCTAACTGACTGGAGGTGCTTGCAGGGCTGGTCTCCACACTGCACTTGAGGAAAATGAGATCCTGAGCTAAGGAATGTCCCACCTGCCTGACACCAGCCTTTTAATAACTTATGGTTTCAAGAGAAAATTCAGTTATGGAAATTTATTGAAAAAAAAAAGTGACCTTTTTTTTTATGTATCTTCATACAGCTCTGTTTGATTGGTCATTTAACCAGCAGTAAGTTAGAACAGCAGCAGATTTCATCAATTGTATCCTAGAGTATTCAATTAATGTGAAAATACCTTTCTCTAGTCATGCTCAGAAGTCACTTTGTATGAAACTGGAGACAATATGTATTGAATAATGACCTGATATTGAATAAAGATTCCCACTAGTGTAGGATTAGTAGCCTTAACCATTAGCAAGTTTCACGAAATGCTAATAAAATATTTATTTGGCTATTACTTTTCTTGACCTAATAGTTCAGTTCACTAATGGATTCAGTCTTTCCAGACAGAACCTTATACCTTTATCTGAAGCTTAGCTAGCTATTTTCCTCAGTGATGATACATAATTTTTTTGGCCAGATATATTTTTACTCTATAAAATTTGAAGTGTATCTGTACATATATATGTACACACACATATAACATTATGAATATATAAGAAATAAAACACTAATAAATTTTAACTCAAGTATTTTCAGGTAGAGATTATTTAAAATAGATATTCACTACTTGGTTCAATAGCCACTGGTTTAGAATATTGCAATAAGAATCAGAAACTACTTACTCTATACCTTATATTAGGATAGACTAGTCAAATGCATACTCACTGAATAATTTCATTATTTTTTTCCCTCTATCTAAAATCCTCCTCTAAGAAACCTTTAATGCATCTTGATTCTGAGTCTCCTTGCCATACAAATCACTCTCATTCATATTAATGACCTTTTTGCATGTAAAAGAACTGGGATGTTGGAGGCGATATATATCAAAAAGGCTTTTTGAGAAAAGATTCCCAGAATTCAGAATTTTTTCTTTTGTGTGAAATATAAAGCAAGCATTCGAAATACCATGTATAAATACATTATTATAAAAGTTATTTTCAATTTAATTTATATGGATTGTGGTTTAAAGCAGGCACTTAGTTCTATCTATATAAGATGCCTTGAATATTACAGTTGCTAAAAAATGAAGTTTGATTCCATCATAAGTTTTGACAAGCCTTTAAACAGAGGGAGTATCTGGTAAGGACTGACAGGGTAGCAATGGAATAGAAATGTTTTCTTCCAGGGAAGCCACAGCTTTTTACTAAAGGGCAGCCACCAAATCCTGGCTCATAAAAGTTGTCAGGGACTGGGAATTTTCTTTGCCTCCTGAGAGCTGCTTATATTGTGCTCAGCTGGGAGGTTGATGTGTGGGATGGATTTCCCAATGCAACATAGAGAAATAGGTTGCCTCCAAAATACAGCAAGTTATCCTAATCAGTTTTTGTCACCCTCCTTTCCAGTAACATTTTGATATGATTCAGAGATTTACATATTTCATATATGTAATAAATACAAACTAATGTAAATAAAATAACCTTTAAAATGACTTCTTACTGAGAAAATATCAATATTTAGGAACCTCTTTTTTTTTTTTTTTTTTAGGAAAATAGCAAAATAGCAGCAGGTTGGGGTTGGTTTTTTTTTTTGGTTAGTTGGGATTTTAATTTTTTTTTTCTTTTTTGGTTGGGGGTGGGTGTTGAACTTGTTTCTCTTTTCCAGCCTTTTTGCTACTGTTTCACCTTGGCTTCATTAATCTCTCCACAGCTAAGTGTTAGCCCATCAGACTTGTAAAGTACTATGGGAATTCTTTACAAACAAGGCTTAAGTGAATGACACAAACAGAATAGTTTGCCTGCTATCTGAGACATCAGTAACAGAGAAAATTAACTTGAACAGGCATCTGTAATTTTTTCCTCTCTTTCTATAAATGTATATTTTTAAATAGATGCTTCAGTGACATTTGAAACAAATATGTATATAAAGTATATGTACTAAGAGGAAGGAGAAAGAGTAAAATGTTGACTCATGTTGCTTCCTTTTCCCCTGGGGTGCAGCATGTGTAATACATGAGAAAGATGACATCACCCACAGAAGGGACTGGATTCACAGACATGCTATAAATAAATCATTCAACAAAATGAAAAACCAGCAAAAGGGGCAGTCAGGGTCATATTCTTAAACATGCATTATTTACCCAATAATGTGAATCATCTCCTATAGTCTTTCCAGTTTCATAGGTAAATGCAATAAGCGTTGTCATCTGAAATACAAACACACACCCTGTGCCCCCCATTTGTATTTGTTTCTTTATGTTTACAGCTAATGTGTACAGAATGAATGTGAATAAATCCAACTCTACACAGTCACTTTCTTGTCGTTTTTATGGAACCATATGGGACTATGGTTTTGGGTTTGTTTTCAAGAGCAAGATGGAAACACTGCTCCAGCCCCAGGAGGCACGGGATAACGTGGGCTGGAAGGACTCAGTGTACAGAGCCTGCGTGTGGCTGGGCTCCAGCAGTCCAAGAAGGAGACAAGGCCACCACTCCCAAGCCCCCAGGCCACAGAGTGAGCCCCAGGGAACCTTTCTGCCCCATGATAACTCCCCTGGTGCAAGTCTCAAAAATTATTTTGGGATTTAGATGCCTGCATCTCTTGGACTTTCCAGATTTTCAGGTGTTATTCAGAGTATCCACACACACACCTAGCTCCCTGTTGAGGAGGCAAAGTGCTTTAGGTGTCAGGAAGTGTAGGTGTCACTGCCTAACACTACAGGTGATTAAAATCCTGTGCTGGGACAGGAGGCTCCCCCAGCACTGGTGGGGATGGTTATACAGCCTGCCCAGCTGTGATGTCTTGGTTTTCTGGTAATTCAGAAAGATTACAGGAGAGGGGCCCTATATCAGTTGGGTCACTGTGTTTAGCATAAAGTTACATAATTTGCACAGTATCTTCCTAGAAAAACTGCTGTTCTATGAGAGATCTGTCTCTGGCACCTTTCTGAGGCTGCAGCTCTTGGGCCTCTGGAGACCTGCCTGGGCTTGGGCAGATCCATCTCCCTGCTCCTGGAGTTGGACCATGAGCACTCAGCACAAGATTCATGGGGGCAGACAAAGCAAAAATACGCACAGCGATATTTACCGTCCTACAGATATTTGTATAAATCATGGCAGCATCAAAGAAATGTGTCTTCCTCATGGGGTAGAGGGTGATGGGATTCCTGTTTAAATTTAGTGCCTGGGGAAGTGAGTTCACAGCAGAGACCTCTGACAATGCTCTGTCTCCTTCACAAACAGCTTCACTGCTATTTACAGCCTCCAACCAAGTGCCAGACACTGCAACCTGGTGAATGTACAGATAAATATGGATATGCATTTTTCTGAATTGGGACCTTGTAGAATGATTTTTGAGTTGATCCACAAATCCTAGTCATAAAGGAGAATGAATTTATTAAGAAAATGCATCAATAATAAATGGAAATTATATTTTATTTTGTATTGCACCAAATTATACACTTTTCTTTGCATAGCTTCAGATCTGATTTTTTTTTTTGTCCTATGTTTTTGCCCCAAAGTTTCCCCATTCTATAAAACATGCATTAAAAACTGTGACCTTTATTCCCCCTATTCCTTATTTTTTACATTTTTCTTTTTGCACATCTGTAAATTTAAAAAAACCTTTTTAGCTCAGGAAACGTGTAAAGCAAGAGAAAACTGCAACTTTATAATTCTGTCTTTCTGTTACATTGTAAATACTTTCTCCACTTTTTGAATGTTATAAAGTGAGAAAGTTACAGAGTTTCATTTTACTTCTTTGAGCTTTACTCGTTCCAAAGTTAAGGAAGTTTTGAAAAGTTACAAAGTGTCAGAAACAAATTTCAAAAAGTGCGAAAACATCCCAGATCGCTTTCATTTGCTCATTTTCCCAGGGAGAAAAAAAAAAAGAGACAAAAAAAATTGTTAAAGTATCTAGACAAATAAGGGCATAGAAACAGTACAAAAGCTTTATTTTAAAAACAAATAGTTATTTTCACTGTGAAATGTTTAAATTAAATTATTTGTCAAGCTTTAACTGATCTCTGTTGGGCTACACAATGCTCATAGGAAACAGATCTCTCTGGCAAAGAAATGGTATCCTTTGGATTTTAAAGAAACCAAGATCTTTATCAATCCTCTGGACATCCTCTGCCCAGAGAAGTGGTAGAGTCACCATCTCTGGAAGTATTAAAAAGGCTGTGGATGTGGCACTTAGGGATATGGTTTGATGGTAGAGTTGGCAGTGCTGGGTAATGGTTGGACTCCATCATTTTAGAGGTCTTTTCTTACTTAAACAATTCTATGGTTCTATTATTTGATTCTTCTCATCCAGCCTTTTCCAGGTGCTCTGAATTTCACTTAAAATGTGCCAGTTTTTCTTTCCTTCTTAAGCATAGCTAGAACTAAACAGAAGGATGTATATGAGGCAGGCTGGCGTGTAAATTTAAAAGTAGTGAAAAGAAGCATGAACCTGACATGTAAGATGACTGGGAAGTAAACTATTATATTATAAAAGAAAAAGAATCAGGAGAATAATATCTTTTTTCTTTTTTTTAAAGACAAGATGAAATGCATGTATAACAACAAAGTGAGGTTGCAAGAGGCAGCATGAGAAGAGCAAAGACATGGGCCAGGATTGCAGCAAAGCCATGGACAAAGATTGAAGAAAGAGAAAAGAGCTTCTTAGAGTTTTTGATTCTTCTCCAGTCTTTTCCAAGTGCCTCTGAATCCACTTAAAAGGTACTAGTGTTTTTTTTAAAGCATGGCTAGAGCAACTAGCCAAACAGAAGGTTTAGTGGTTCTAAAACAACATTCCTACACAGTCAGGAATCAGGACATCTGGAGAAAGAGTCTGCTAGAGGAGAAGGATGAAGATATGGAGTTTGTATGCTTGCCCTATATGTGGTCTCTCTAGAGAAATCATGGTTATATGAACTTGTGTAAGGTTGTGATAGTGCTGTGCAAGGACAAGAGCTCAACTTCTCCAAAGTCAAAGGATCCTTCCTATAGATGATCCTTGTTAATTTTCAAAGAAAATTAAAACAACTCAGGTTTTGGTAGATTTCAGGGCCCATGTGAATCATAAGGATAGAAAAATAAAAGAGAATGCATGTTATCACCTGCTTGTGCAGGACTTGAGAAACCATTATACAGGCAAAAAATTAGCATAGTTAACAGAGCCTATTCCCCAAGGGATGTAATGGAAAGTCATATGAATGTACTGCAGATTTTTTCTGTGTACCTAGAAACAACTAGGATGAGGCACACTGAGACTTAATGTCCTTCCCATGTGTCACACATATTTATCCTGTTCTCCCTTCTCTGAACTGGATAGAGCAGACACCAAGTAGGTTGCTCCTAAATAATCAGTAACCTGTCCTTCAGTGGAAAGGAAATGTCTGAGGAAAAGTGTTAGAAAGGATGGATGAAGGCAGGTGAGAAGTGGAAGAAGATTGATGTGATTCTCATGTTCTGTCTGCTCTCCAAGTAATACAGATACCAGGAATGAGCTGGACCAGACTCGGCTGTCTGAGCTCAGGCTGGGGTTTGATGGGGAGCAGAGAACCTTCAGAAGCACTCTGTGTTCATGGCAGTGCTCCTTTGAGTTCTGGAAGGCATGGTAGGCATAGTTTACATCAATGATTCCTAAAACTGTTTTTTTTCCCTTGACCCACCACCCTCCCTACTGCTTGCCACAGATCTGTGGGGCTCCTGAACCCACCAACCTTAATTGCTCACAGCTGTGACCTGGAGTTTGGGACTTGCTGACTTGGGCAGACAAACATTTTTCTTGTACCTTTCTCAAGAAACAGGGCTTATCTCTGTATTCTGGGATAAATTATTTAGCTGGGATAAAATTTAGTTCTTTTCTGTGATGGTTTGTGCTGTACACATCTTCCTCATATAAACAATTCTCACTGCATTAATAAAAACTGTGTGAAACCTGGGGTGAAATGAATATTGGAATAATGCTGATTAACTGTAAATAATTCAGAAAAATACAATGTAGGGGAAAAGACACTGGCAAAGTTGCTTTACAAGAAAAGAAGGAAAGAATTCTACATGTTTTTAGATTGACCAAATGAGACTTAAGATGGGTATAGTATCATCATAATTATTTGCAAACCAGAAATACCAT
Source organism: Dicaeum eximium (assembly GCA_013396995.1). NCBI lineage: Eukaryota > Metazoa > Chordata > Aves > Passeriformes > Dicaeidae > Dicaeum > Dicaeum eximium. The sequence continues at coordinate 1,181,617 of VWZP01002916.1, read as the reverse complement.
GACTGAAAGGAGTGGTTTATTTTGGCACAAGGATTGTAAGTAAGCATGACAGGATGAAACTTAACACCAGACCTGTCAGCCTACTAGATGAAGGGAGCTCTACCACCACTTCTATTAAAAGCTGGATTTGACAAAGGACTATTCTAGGGGAGCATTCTCTAGTGGCATAAAACTTGTCCAAATGCACCTCTCTTTGCTGTAATTTCGACAGTTCAAGCTGAAAAACTGCTAGCATATTTGTGCAATGGTATGTGTGTTAGTACAATACTATCAAGAGGTAAGAATGAAATTGAATGTCTGCTTAAGAATTTTATATAACTACTTTCATACTGAGCTTTAGCAAACTAAAGAGCTGTAATGAACCTGTCAAGCTTATCAGAAAGACAGAGAAACATTTGCTGCCAATTTTTTTTTATAGCAGAGGAAGAGGTGATGGAGGTCAGCAGGATTGCTAGTAAGATTCCCAGTGGTTTCCAGTGATCTCACAGTAATATGTAAGTAGTATTTAAAACCTAAATGGAGTACTGGTGGATGTGAGTGGGAATGGGAAGTTCATTCTGCACTCTAGCTTCCTTAATTCTTCACAGTGTGAGCTGATGAAACCACACTATTGCTGTCAAAGGCCAGGTTAACATTTAATAGCCCTGTAAAACTTTAAACTTACTTTCAGAAAGTCTTAAAACATTCTTATAGCTTTGATTAAAATTCAGTGGAACTATTAGGCTTAACCACTGCCTTTCGTTTAAGATAACTTTGAAAAGTCATTAACCTCTGTTAAAGGAGAAGGAAGCTGAAGTGCCAGAAATCTCAAACAGCAGAACACAAACACAAAACACTGCTCAATCTGGAGACAAATGTAAGGTGAGTTAGGGATCATCCTTACCTGAATAGATGTGTTTGGATTTTGAAAAGCAAAGAGAAGTGCCCAGATAGAGGAAGGGAAGAGAGCTGGCACAGCTGGAAGGGTGACTGCTCTGTGCCTCTAGGGCTGTGCTTGCAGTGGTAGGATGTAGGATAAGGTTTTTTTAAGTAGAAAGCTGTCTAAAAACCACGATGACTGTGAAATCACACAGTGATGGTGAAATTTGTGTTCAGATTTGTCATGCTTGAGGAAAGAGATTATATACAGCTTTTTTAACCATTATTTTCTTCATAATTTATTTCTCTTTCTACATAAACTGTAACATACCAAATTATGTCTAGTGAATAAATGCACTAATAGTGATGACAACAGGATAATCCTTCCTTCCTTTTGAACATTCTGTCCTTCTCTCTTAGCTGAGAATTAATCTATTCAGAATTTGATATACTGTACCTGAATAAAAAGTCATTAAAATAATTTAAACAAATATCAATAAACCACATGTAAGACAATAATTATGCTTCAGACCTCAGGTTAAATAACTTGGTGACAATGGCTGTGCTTACTTTCTTTCCTTGGCCACAGAACTGCTGGTACTAAACTCCTGACACAAGAGAAAGAGAGAGACAAATTTTAAATACATATTTTCAGATTTTCACATGTATTTTATGAACTTAATCTGATGTACAATTTTCTTCATAAAGGAATGATTTCCCTAGACATAAGAGCTAAATAGCTTTTCTAGGTGTTGAACATTCCACAGTGCAGAGCCAAAATGAGAAGGTCCTGTTCATAGGACTTTTGAATCTTCCACTCAAGGCTTCTCAGGAAAACAAGTCCTGAATGTGCAATATTTCCAGGACTTGTTCACATGGCAGTTGAAAATCTCCTCTGGGAATCCAAGTCATGAAGAAAGTGCCACTGTGGATCTGTTTGCAACTGTTAAAAAGTTGACCTGGTGGATGCTTGCTGTTAGTCACCTGAAGATCACCATCTCCACTACAACAATATTGCCATAGATAATTTTAGTATCCCTAGAAAAAGATCAGATAAATTCTTTTAATTTATCACTGAAAGAGATCTCCTTCCAGCAGACAGAATAGGCACATACACCAGAGTCATTTTGAGCCTCTCACCTTGCAGAATTGACCGATGTGAAAATAATTTTATTACTTGAGAAGCACAGAAAACTCCTTTCAAAGCTATCAAAAGAAAACAAAAAATGTAATTCCAAGATACAGGACATATTTATTTACATATCTCAATTATGAGTTCATGAGGCATCATTTCACTGTTCACCATACCACCACCCCTCACAATTGAAGTCTAAATCAAGTCCAACATGAAACTTTATGTCAACTGCTGACTCCCAGTCTAAGAGCTTATGTTTTTCTCTCACTGTCTTGCAGTAATGAGGAGTTCAGCATACTTTTTGGGTAGTTTTAAATATCAGTAATGTATCCTTCTTTGTAGATGCACTGCACATGAAAGCAATTAGTGTCAGGCAGGTCTCAGTCCTTTATGACTGCTAATTCCACCATGCAGTCCAACTTCCATATTCATTGTCACTTTGGTTGCCAAAAGGGGAACAAAAATTTGATTCCATGATAATGTAATGTATTCAATAGTCACAGTTCCCTTCACATCTGATGTTGCTAACAGGAATATGGTAGTGTGTGATGGCCTTTCATACCAAGGTTCAGGGTGACCTCCTGGCTCCAGTGAGGATGGTACTGAAACTCTCAGTGGTTTGGAAGGCACTAGTATTTATTTTATCCTTATTCTATAAACCTGAGTTTAAATGAATTCTTTTTCTAGAGGTCACCTCATCTTCACCTTTAAAGGATGAAAGGGTTGTCCCTATGGGTAGCATTCATCTCACTTTAGCAAAGTGCATCATTCAGGTTGCTCCACCTGAGAAAATGGTGCCTAAAGCAGAGAGCCTGAATTGTCCTCCAGAGAGTGATAATGAACTCTGAGGTGATACGAGTGGATATCTAGATATTACATCATTAAAGAAGGTGAAATTAACCCCATCTTATATATATCATGATTAGCTCATAATTAATACTAAAACCAAGAAAAATATAGTGAGCAGTGAGATCTGTATTGTGAAATATCAAACAAAGGCTGTTAAATAACTAACACTATATTAATCAAAGAAAGGGAAGCTATTAAAACTTACCTTCTCAATTCAAACTCACTGATTAATCTAATCAGATAGAATTTTAATACAACTGTACCATTTGTTCTGTGGAGATCTTATCATTACTGTGTACAATGGCTTCTGTTTGCTGAAGACTGTCTGTCTCTGACATACACCTTGCTATTCATTGCATGAGAAGGCAGCTGTCAGTTATGTTTAAGTGTCATTGCTGTTGGCATGTGTCTAAATAATACACACAGTGTGTTTCTAAAACAATCTAATGGCTCAGCTGAACTAAAACAAGCTTGCAATGCAACACTTGGAAAGCTGACAGGCTGTCTTAAGTGTGTGGACATGATTTGTTGCAGTAACAAGATTTTAAGTTTGTGTATTTTCTAAACAGAATATCACGTGGTGGTGGAAAATCTGATAACATCCACGTGTGGTAGGTACAGAAAATAAATGTTATGGTCATCAATAAACTTTTGGTAGCTTCCATTCAAAAAGGAAATGTGCCTTTGGCATTTCTACTGTTCACTTATCTGTGAATGATTAGCACAAGATCTCAGGGTAGATTGTCTTCACCTCTAAATAATATTTCTGGTTGTCACTAAAAAGCTTTTCAGATGCTTCAAAGTCAGATAACATCACCTGAGAATCCATTATATGCCCAGTCTTTTTAAATGCCAAGTATAATTTTACATATTTATCTTCTTTTTTATGCTGAGTAGGGTATTTTTTTTCAAATTTCTCTGAATTTGTCTTCCAAGGACAGCAGGAGTTTGAGATGTTATGGTGGCTTTGATCTGCATGAAATTTTCGATCAAAAAGCTACAGAAAATGGAATATAGGAACAAGTAACATATAGATAGATAGATACACAAATGCAGATAGATAGATAGATACTAATGGGATAGATACCCATAAAATGACATTATTTTTCTGAATTTTCATTAAATTGTAGTCTGATTTTGCCACCTCCTCTATGGTAATTAATTTCTTTTATTGCCTTATGACATATACTTGACTCCATGAGCCATACAGCTTTAGAAGTCTCATAATATGTAGACTTTTTTCTTCTTGTTTCAGCTAAGGCAAATATACAGTATAACTAATGGTATTGGAAAACTCATCTCACAATAAGAACCTAGAGGTAAACAACTGCATTTGCAGTATATAATCTCCTCTGCAAGATTTCTAATTATTGTTATGCTTGTGTAGTCAGGAAATCATGGTCTATAAAGCAAGCCTAATTTCCTGTGGCTTGCACCTGAACACGATAAAAGCTCTTGATCTCCTTTCCTTCTCCAGAGGCAAATCACAAAACTGTGACATTGCTGTTTAATCCTACAATGAGTACCTATTTCCACCCATGTAATCCTGAAAGTGTTACCTTGATAAATGCTTGACCAGGGTCTCCCTGGACTTTCTGTGACTGCCTTAACATTTCCCTGTAATAAAATGAAGATATGCAGCACTGATTTTTTTTTCTTTTGGTACTCTCAATAATTGTATGAGTTTGGCAAAAGACACAGATTAGTTTAGGCAAAACTGTTTTTCTTCTTCAGAATTCTATGGCAGCTTGGGAGGGTGCTTGTGTTAGACAAAAAGTTAATTACTCCTTCTTCTTACAACAAAGAGAAGGCTATATTGATTAGATGTAGCTGTGAAAACATTTAAGAAAAAACAAAGCCCCAGGTTTGTCCTATGTAATGTGAGCTTTAGTGCTTGTGACAGGTGCCAGATTTACAGTTCTAGAGACTAAAATCCTCTCTACCCAAGGCAGGTATGGCTTTCCCCTGCCTGTCACTCAGCCATGCTCCAGTGGGAGAAGCACCAGATGTGCAAAAGCACTTCAATGCTGTTTAATCCTCTGCTGCTGACTTAGTGGGATTGAATCAGGGACATCAACTTATTTCACATGGGCCAACAAATAGCATTGACTTTGCAGCCTCTGTCCAACACAGCTGTTAAGCACATATGTAACTTTAGGATCAGCCATAGCACCAACTCCATCAACTCCAGTGCTTTGGGTCCTTATTCACTGCTGCCTTGGAGAGGATTTGAACTAGTGACTTACAGCTAAAATGTTTCATACCCTTCCACTAATCCCCCCAGTCACTTCCTAACAAACTGCCCTTGGAGACTTATAAACCAAACCTCACACTGAACTCCTTGGCAGTGCATTCCTGTTTCACAATGTCTCACATCTAACACTCCCCTGTACCAAAGGAACCACTTTTATTTGGCTGGTGTTTGTAAATCTTCACATCATGACTTTAAGTCTCCTACTCTGAACAGTACTTCCTTATACATTTAATCCCATGAAACCTCATTACTTATTCAAGTGTATTAGGTCTGCATACTCATACCCAATGAATACTTATTACTTCACAAAAAATTAAATATCTCCAGCAACATATTCAGTCTTTTATACCAACAACTTTTCAAATGAGCTGCTTGTGGTAAAAGGGAAAAAAATATGTATATAGTGGTAAAAATATGAAGAAGGAATGGAAACTGAAAGCAGCACTAAAGTGTTGCTCTGAAAATAATTTAATCAGGGACAAAAATCCTATTAATATACAATTCTAATTATTTTGATGCTATAAATTACTTGGAGAGTATGTATATCTGTAAAGTAGCCAGCAGAGATGTCTGATTCACACCTTTGCAAGCACTTTGCAAAAGAGAATATTTCTTTCCAGCTGTGGGGGAAGTCTCTCCATCTGCATCCCACATGCAGAGGATTTCTCCTGCATCAGCACCCTTCCCTCCCTGTCCCACTGGGAGTCTGTGCCTGTATGGCACTGAACCTCCTGGCTACGGCTCCCAGAGAGAGCTCCTGGTTTGTCCCGGGAGAGCGCTGGGCACGGAGCCGCGGAGGGCTGCATCATGTTACAGCAGCTCTGCTTCTCCGTGAGCCCTGCTGGGGAGCATGGGAAGGGAAACAGCTACTGCAGGTCTCAGGAGGGCAGAGAAATAAATCCTTCTGAGCTGAAGGCTGGAATAGGCTTGCTGGGCTATCAGGCCTAGTTCCTCATATTACAAATGACCTTATATATACATATCACATAAGGTTTTTTCATTATTTGGTCGATTTCTATCTCAGCAGATCGTGCTACTGACAGAAATTGTTTGACCATTTCACTGCTCTACTGATTTCAAGTATATTTGAATTTTAAGCTAAAGTTATGTGTGCTGGTGTTTTCTTTATACTGACACTGTCTTTGAGCTGGAGCCAGTTTCCTACTGCATGATCCTGCTTCCTTATCCACACTAGAAATACTGCTCCTGTCAACATTGTTTTTTTGCAAGTACATTACTTGATAGTTAATAGTTATCCTGTGACTTGTTAATATGCCCAGGTTTTTCTCTTCCTCAGTCATTTCTAACAAATGGGCTCTTAGCCTGTAGCAGAGGCTTTTGTTATTAGTCCGTAAGTGCATGACCTTGCATTTTGCAGTATTGAATTTCAATTACTCCAGCCTACAACGTCACACTTCTTCCTGTGTGTTCCATCCCAGCCATCCTTTAGAGTCATATTTCCTCCCAACCCTGTATCACTAGGACATATCAGCACCACACCAACTATTTTTTACCAAGTGCATTAAAAAATGCGCACTAAATCAGCACCAAGAATCCACGCCTGGGAAGAGAAGTAGGAACCTCCCTGATGTAAAATACTTTACACCCAGTGCTTAGTTATGTCAGCACCAAAAGTTGGCCAGTCCTCTTTTATGCCCTTGTCCTGTTGTGATCTCTATTTTCTCCAGTTTAACTAAAAATGTCTCATAGTATCACACAGTCTATTACAGTGTCACATGCATAACTGAGATCAAGAAGAAGTAGCTGTGACACATACAGTTTTCTAAGAAATCTCTTTTCAAAGGCAGAATATGTATTCTGCAAATTTATTCTGTAACTCACCAAATTAACAGATATTTCAATCTAAATGTATACAGCTATTTATCTAGCAATTATCTATCACCTATCTCTACATATCCATAGAGAATTTAATTTTTTCCTTTCTCTCTCAATGCTTGTTTTCTTAAACCCTGCCTATCAGCTGGGTGGCTAACAAGTCCTGTAGTCACACCACTTTTTTCTCTTCCTTAATACAACGTTCATGTGGCACCACTTCTGCTTTAACTAGATAAGTTACCAAAAAGATTGGAATTGTTTTGTGATTGTGCTCTCAGTGAATCCAGTAGTCTTCCAGAATTACCCATTTCCTTCAATTGGGCAGTCCTATTTTCTGCAGGGGCATGTTCTTACAAACCACCCATTTCACTTAACAGCTTCTTACATGCTTATCACTGCACTGAGTCCCAGACACAAAGAACCCTTAAGATAAATTCACCTAGACAACCATCAGACCTGGGGATGCTCCCTCTGGAACAGCCTCAATAGAGCATAGTGAGAGTTTTGCTTCTAGAATAGACTCTGGTCTGGTGTCTGTACTTTGCTCACATATTTGTAGGCAGGATTATATGAGAATTTCTAAGGGTCTGCACTTCTAATGGCAGATAAAGGAATAAGTAGATATCTAAGTCTCTTTGGAAATCTAAAAATCCTATATTTCTAAACAGAATTTTTAGAACCTAAAATTTAGCACCTAAAATTGTTCCAGCTATGGGTTATTAATCACTCCAGTATTTTTTTCTGTGTGTGTATGTATGTGTGTGTGTGCATCCAGCCCTTGCTAGATGGCATACAACAAGGGAAGAAATCCAGGTCACCTTTCTTTACCCAGCCTTGCCTCTACGGGCTGCGCCCTGTGCAGTTTGCTTTAAGTCACCATTGAAGAAATGCTTATTCTTCTTACTTGTTGAGGGTAGATTTGTGTCACAGGACTGCTGCCTGGAGCCCTTTTCTGTGCCCATGCAGGCATTGCACACTGCTCAGACACATACCCAGGAAAGTAGAATGCAAAGAATAACCTAAAAAGCTACATTTTGAGCAGGTGCACAGAGGTTATCTGTGCTGCCAGATGGATATGCTTAAGAGGAATGAACAGATGAAGTAATCTCCATATTTCAAGGAATGTTTGGGACACAGTTCAATAGTTCATCAGAAGCTTTTTTATTTTTCTTTAATCATATACAGAATATGAATGCATCATTTAAGTTTCTTTAAAATTTATTTTATTCACAGCAAACTGACATTTCAAGAAGCATAAAATGTTATCCTACTCTTTGCCCAAACCAGTCCTTGCTGAGGCTTTAATGGTTCAGATCATGCCTTCATAAAGGCAGAGGAGATGACACACAGGCTATGGTACATATTACCATAGATCCACGGTGCCAGCTTTGCATTTTCATTGTCTCTGACTAATTAGATCAACTGGCAGTTCCATGACAAGGGAAAGGTTATAATTGACTTGTACAAAATGCTTATTTTGCCTGCTTTCACTGATGCTCTCCAGCACACAACTCTGTGATCTCCTGGCACCAATTGTCTTCTAAATATTGCTGTGTAGTGATTGGGTGAAACCTTTAATCCCAGTCTGACTTTTAATAATTCTTTAGACAGCTTCTCCTCTCAGCCGTGAGTGCGCAGGCACCTGAGCACAGATCACTTTGCTGTTTTATTTCCAAAATGCTGCTGCATTCATGTGGTGGCTGGGATCACCCTGAAGGACATGAGTGTGTGGAAGTTGTGCTTTGGGATGCAGCCAGTGCTGATGCTGTGGAGCAGCAGGTGTGAGTCTTTTTCAAGGCTTCCCTGCTGCACGTGAACTTCGCTGTGCAGCAGAGCACGTGCAATGGCCCAGGCAGGAGGATGGCAGCCACGTGGAATTTACAAGACAAAAGTCATGGAAAGAACCAAACTGGCAGCATTTGAGGAAATAAGAGAGCTCATACTCAATAAAGTTCTGAAAAAAAAAAACTTGAGAAAAAAAAGGATCTGTCAGACAATATAGCTACTTCTTATATTTGCACTCTATTACCCTTGGTTGCTGATTTCATGGGACTCCAAAGGACTCTTTGGCTTTTATTTTTTTTTACTTTATTTACTTTTTTCCTTATTTTTTATTGAAATTAAAATTTACAAAATAGGAAAAAATCTTTAAGATGCAATTAAAGTGTTTTACAGGACTTTAGGAAGACTGTTAAAAATACAGTGGCTTGTTTATGATAAAGTAACTTAATTTATATTAATCAATTTTACTAAGGGACTCATGCAGAAATAAAGTACTTTTATCCAAGCATGTCCTAAGAGATGTGTGAGACAGTCATGGCATGCCTATTCCTTTCAAACAACACATGATAAATAACATGGCAAAATATCATGAGTCAAAATTATGCACAGTCTCCTTTACACTGAGTTCTGTTATAGAAGAATCATAAAATCCTGATAAATATTTTTTGATGTTCCAAATCTAAATGCAGGATGTTAAGATCAAATAATTAAACATGTCCATCTTCAATAAGAAAATAATAATTCAGTGATGTCAGAAGAGGTAAGACAAAAGATCTGACTTCCATACCTGATGAAAGTATTTTTGTTTCTCTACATTCATTCAAGTTATTTCACCTTGTTCAGGAGTGGTGACGACAAAAATGTGAATATGACAAACCATCTTCTTTATAAGATTTTTTTAGGAGTTTAATTAATATTTTCAAAACTGCTTGAAGGATGAGAATTGCTGAGTGTTGTGGTGGCCTGTGGCAGGAGTGGGTCACAGTGAGTGATGTGCACTCCATTTTTGAGAATGAAACAGTGACCAGATTATTATCTGGAGAAGAAATACAATTGATGGATACTCAAAGCTTTGGACCATTTTTGTCTTACTCAAAGAAAGATAATGGTTAAAATAATAATTTTGTGAGAAATTCAGTATGAGATATTATGGGTTCTTTGCTGCCTGAGGACATAAAATGCAACACAAATAATGGCAGACAAGGCCAAATATCCTTGCAATGTGTCTCAAATGTTTGAGATACATAACACTACATTTCTAACTTTCACGACAGTTGGTTTTTCAGTTTGATCTGGATTTTTCATAATTATTCTATCTACTTTGTTTTCCCCAAACCCATTTATTGCTTTCTTCTATACAGAGGTAGGATTATCCATACTCTCTGCTCCTGCAAGCTGGCACCCTTCCTTTGAAGTCCATGAATCTCTGCCAATTTACACCACTGCAGACTTATTTGATATGGTGTTATAACTACAGATGGGTCCCAGCTGCAAATCTTGGCTTGGATCCAAGATCACCCCAAACTAGGGAGTGTTTGGATTCTGATTGTGGCTTAGACCCCTCTCTATGGGTGTGTTACAACAGAAAGAGAAAATGACTTTCTGAATAGGGTAGAGGGGCAGTGCCTGTCAGGGAGGCTCCTTCATTATGGTTAATCTGCATGAAACTGGAGACTAGTTTTTGTGGAATTTTCCTGCATAGCACAGCTAAGAAGTGAAGAGCCATTCAAAATGAAGAAAATATATAAGAAGCTAAAATTCATTATCTGATCTAATGCAATTGTACAATAAATCTTAATCATAATGAATCATTGGCCTACTGAATGCGGTTATATGCTGCATATCACTGTCCAGTACAAGAGGCAAGGAAAGAAAATCCCTATTAAAGTCCAACAGAGCAAGGAAAAATGCATAAAAGCTCAGAGAAATTAACATATATTTCATTCTCTCAAATGAACACTGTTAAATCCCATATTGTCTTAGTTTTTCTCTTACTGCTAAAACAGAAATGAGAATTTTTTTCTATTTAATTTAGCAGATCTGTATAAAATTTAAATAAATTAATAATATTTAATTAATGCTTGTTGAAGCTTTGTTCTACTTCAGTTTTGACCTTGGAACTAGATTAAAAGTATGTGGGATGTCATTGTTGGTAAAGCAGAGAATTCCTGGAAAGCAGCTTTGATTCTAGTGATGACCAGGGTAAAATGGAGTCACATAAAATGCTGAAACAATTTTGAGGAGTTTCAAATATAAGTTTTCTTTTGACAGTTAAAGTCCCTCCCTCCCCAGTCTTGATTTTGTGCAACCACTATTTTCCGAAATCAGATGAAATAATCATCCAAAATCAAATACAAATTTTAGATCAGACCTTCAGAAGGGTTTCCCATTTGACATGAATGATATGTCAATGTTCTCTACAGACCAGGAAGAGAAGCAGGGTAGACTTTGCCACATTAGGTTTCTGTCCTGGTGGAAGATGACCAGAAAGAGGGCCTGAGTATTTCATGTACACTCAATTTGCTACTGCTCTGCCAAAGGTACTAGCTGCAGTTGTGGAGGAACAGCACTTTCCTAGCACAGAGGACGTGGACTCAGAGCTCAGACTCCCAAATAACCCATTGATATCAAACACTCAAACACGTGCTAGTCCTGTACCTTAACTCTTTTTTTTTTTTTCACAAGAGAGTTGCATTTACCTCTGGGAGAAGGAGATGTCCCCACTGCATATCTGGATGCTGTCTGAAGCAATAACTTTTATACACTGCACACTAAGAACACACAGATGCACTTACAATACACATGTATCTTTTGTACCTTTGCAACAGCACATTGAAGCTAGTGAATAATTTGCTGTTCTGGAAAAGAAATGTACTTTGTTCAGTCCTCATTTTGATCCTGTGTGTATGTATAGATATATATATGACATTTCTTACATCACTGTAATTAAAACTAATCTTTTGCTAATAAATAAAAGATTTATTTACTACTGTGAGATGTTATTTTTCTAGCTTCACAGCCTTCCAAAGCTTTTGCTTCCTTCTTCCTTCAATACTGTTCTATTGTAAAGAATAAGCATTATGTACTAGCACTATTAATATTTCATGAGCAAGTAGGACAAACGGGGAATCCTCTCAGTCCAAAGCACACTGAGGAGACTTGGCTTGGAAAAAAAATGCTTACAAATTTGTAGGCAAATTAACTTAATTTATACTTCATGGTTTATAAAAAGATTACAGTCAATATTTGCATAAATTTATCTTCCTAAACTGTAAGATATGCCACTGCCTTAGTTATATTGACCTTTTCTAAAAATAAATGCTATTTCCTTAAGTTACTGCCATGCCATTCTTGTCTCTTAATTAATGCATTATTAGTCAAGCATCACTCCCTCAGTTGAAGGAAAGCAGTTTAAATATTTTACAGAATATTCCATTTTGACTAGCAGTTGAGCATACAAAGAGGAGGATATTTGGTAAGATGGTAATATTCCTTTTCTTCAGCAATCATCCAAACCCCAAAGGCATTTCTTCTGCATTTTTCATGTCACAGGGGCCTTCCCTCCAAGAGAGCATGATATTCATGCCTCAGGTGGAGCCTAAGTTGAGCTCTCCGTCCACCAATGGAATGAATGGCTTGCACTACCCACTACAGCACCTAAGGCAATCTCCCCACCTTTGTCCATGTGAAACTGCCTTAACTTTGCAGATTGCATCAGGGGAATATATACATGAAAGAATATTTTGCTAGAAGCTCAAAGACCCTGTTCCTCAGGGTCCAGATCTGAAACCTTAGATTTAATTGTCCCATTATTTATGCATTATTTACACAGCATTGCCCGCAGATGCAATTCCCAACATATATAGAGCTAGGGGCTGGTATACCTGACATGGCTAAATGTTGGAGCATGACACTAAATCAGTCTGCTGTGGCCTGGGTATTTCTGAAGAGCACGTGTAGATCAGTTCTGTGGTGTGTCAGACTTGCTGGTGACTGTACACCATATGCACAAGGAGCCCAGTGCAGTCCCACTGCACATATGGGGCAGAAGAGATCTGGGCTGGTTTGCTCAAAAGTTGACACAAGGCAGCCAGACACTCAAAAATTATTTAGAAATACAAGGTAATACCTGTAAGGTTGTGGATAATTGGTAAATTTTTAATTTACTGCCAAAACAGGCACAGTAGGATAGTCTAAGGAAACTATTTAATCAGATATTAGCCTAAAAAGTTCGCTTACCAAGACAATTTTTAAATTATTGACTTAGTACTTTTTGCACAGTTTTTCTTCATTTTTATATCTCTATGCCTTGCTTCTTCCTCTAAGTGCTCAAATACATTGTCTTTTGTGTCTGTGAGATATTTAGTGGTAACACAGAGGGGTGTATTCACTTGAGGGTAGATTGTCCAGTTTCACTGACCTTTGAATCCTGAAATATCTGTAGGGCCAGTCTCAAATGTTGCACACAGCAAGAAGTCAAATGTTCTTGTCACAGGAGAGCTCCTACTCACCTGTGTCGAGTTGCATAGCTGTCAGTGTGCTGAAGGATGCAAGTCTGGTCCTGAAAACACTGTTCACGTGATAAAAATGTATTCACGAGGGGCCTGACATGGCAAGGACCCAAGCAACTCTGGCATCTATCCAAAAAAGCACTTAATGCATATGCTTAGAGCTACAATTCAGCTGCAAGTATGTGAGCAGTAGCATTGCCTTTGATTGACACTGAATCAACGAGATCTGAGAGGTGATTAACAAATTTATCGAGTGAGGGCAATATTTGGCCCAGGACTGGACTTCTGTTGTTCAGTTCCTGAATAAGGAAATAGAAACTGTTTGTAAGGGCTGCACAGAACTTCCTTGACACAGAGATTTTTCAGGCAGACATGGTGACATTAGACACAAAAGTATCAGAGCTTTCCTAATGTCTGAACAAGCTAGAAATGTGAATAGATACGTTAACACTAATAAATTAATCTAGGAGCTCTGTTCATTGACTACCATAGAAGAAGTCTTAGTGAAGAAAATTGAATACATTCTGTTTACTTGCACAATACCATTCCCTTATGTGGATGAACTTAGCAGAATCTGGTCTTTTCTTAAACAACACCCATCTTATAATGTGCACTGTTGTATTACTGATGGATCAAAAGTCCAACACAGAAGACTTTTTTTAAGATTTAAAAAAAACCACAACCTCCCAAGTTGATTCAAATTCATAAGCAAGAAATGTCTCTACTAATTTAAGGTTGAAAGATGCTGAAATTGATAGAAAATGGCTCCATTTATTCAGAAGTTACATTTTCTGATGTGGTGGATATGATTATTGCATCATTTTGCTCACAATTCTGGAGGTGTGAAAGTGTGAGGGTAATAATAATCAGGAAGGGAAGTGTCAAAAAGGGAATTTATTTTGGAGAGGAGGCATAGAACAAAGTTGTTTGGGACACATTAGCCCACAAGAATATTTTTCAAGGACAAGAAGAGAAGTTAGTGTAGTCTGAGGACTTGTATCAGTCTCTTCCAGTTTGGGGGGTTTCTGAGCCTTCCTGTCAATGGCAGATATTTCTTTCTGTTCTTGACTGCAAACTGGAGTTCAGATGTCACTAAAACACAGCTTTCAGTAGTGTCTTTGAAAACCTCTTTTTAAATTAGGATTTAGAAACTTTATTTTAGATCCCTAATTTGTAGGGGAGGGGTATGATGATGACACATACAGAAAATTGTCAGGATGGAAACATAATTAAAAGCACTTCTTATATTCTAAATAAAAATGTATAATCTCCAAACTTCTGGAATCCGTGTATTTTCAATAGTTTAGACTAGCATCAGCCTTTTTTTTTTTTTTTTTTTTTTTTTTTTTTCTTTTTTGTTTTT
>VWZP01002916.1:1155849-1166931 GCA_013396995.1 Dicaeum eximium | reverse complement strand
TTTTTTTTTTTTTAAATCCAGTTTGGTGTTTTTAGCTTTTGGACAGATTATATTAAGCATGCACTTGAGGTTTCAAAGGAAATTTTTAGTTTATTGGGTAATCAGTTCCTTAGGTTTACATCCAAGCCAATTTGTATTTGTGTCAAATTTTGCCTTGCTACATGAAGTTGTTGAAAAATCTGCTCAAAATGCAGTTGGTCAGGTTTGTAGCTAAATTATATACATTAAACCTCACCTTTTCATGGGTAGTTTGGGTTCAGCATTTTCATTGTCTTGAGCATCAGCCTTAACTTTATAGACAGCTATTTGCAAGAGAAAGTACATTTAATTCCACAACAGTTGACATTGAGAGCATATTGTTGATACAGGCTTCAATGATAACCTTGTGCTTTAAATTGTTTCTGTCCTAGTTAACAGCACAGTTTATTGTTAACCAGTTTCCTTTTTATCCCTTCTAGCTGCAGATTTATTAGCAGAAACACATTGTACAAATGATGATTTATAATAGAATCATGTTGCCTGAGAAAATGTATTGATTTAGAATGAAATTGCAGTCTTTACTAGGAAGGCAGAATGAAAGAGA
This sequence comes from Dicaeum eximium, assembly GCA_013396995.1. Lineage (NCBI taxonomy): Eukaryota > Metazoa > Chordata > Aves > Passeriformes > Dicaeidae > Dicaeum > Dicaeum eximium. The sequence continues at coordinate 1,166,348 of VWZP01002916.1, read as the reverse complement.
TGAGAGTGACCTGCCATGAGTTAAACTAAATTTCTCTGACTGCCCTGTACCTGTGCCTTGTTTCTTTAGTAATATTTTACATGAAAAAAAGTGTTGCATTGGGCATTTTTTGTATTCAGTTCTTGAGATCCACATTCCTCAACATGCCACAATTACTGTGATTGTCTTTGCTCAATTCTTCCATCAGTTCAAAGCAGTTTGGCGTTTACCTTGGTAGCATTTAAAATGAGCCGATCAATAGCTGGATGTTTGCTATTAAGAATGATGAAGAAAGGTTGAGTGGGAGGCAAACAAGGTTATCTACTTTTAATATATTACCTAATTATTTTCTGTGTTGGAAGGAAGGCATGCCTTCATTTAATTGATTTTAATACACACACATGCAATTAGTGCAGATAGCCAAAAGTGGATGTTACAAATCCTGTTCATTTTTTACTGCTTTCATTTCTTTTTGAAGTTCCATGTCTTTTCTAAAGAAAATATATTGCTCTGTTGTTTAAACTATTGTTGAAACCAGACAGCCAGGCAGCTTCAGTATACAAAAGGGAGGGTGGAAAGTGTATGTTTATTGCTAAAGCCAAGGTGTAGGGAAGCCATCCTGTTGTTGAAAGAGTTAGCTTGCTTTTGATATGGTACTTTTTAGACATCTGTGAACTTTTTAAGTTCTATTGCAGTTTCTGAATAGGATTCTTTTCACTTGATGCTTCTATTGCTATACAAATTCAAACAGTGACTTTTTTCTACTATCTGAGATGGCAAAAAGTCTGATTTTTGTTTCAGAAATATTTTGGGGTTATTCTCATTATTTCATAAAAGGATCCCTTTGCTATTATTTCTTCCTTTTTTTTTTTTTTTTAAATTAATCAACTCCTCTGGTAAACACTAGCAACAGGTATGCCTAAGTTTGCAACAGCATCAAAACCAGAGCACTATCACTGGCTATGGCCTTGGATCTTGTCAGACCTCTTTATGAGGGACCATCCCTGAACTCCATCCAGCTTGTATTCCATTCCACAAAACCACATCCTTTGCCTGCCTGCAGCTTGCCCAGAAACCACGCTCCCTGCCCTCAGGCTCTCTCCTGTTTCTGAACCTCCACAGCTTCCAGAGGCTCCTTCAGCTCCTTAGAGGCCAAAATGAAGTCTGAGCATCTCTTAAATGCCAGCCTGCATGAAACAGCAAAAACATCCTTAAACAGCATCTGAGGAGTGAATTAACATATGGGTGCCCCCAAATTGCAAAGTGATAAGGAGATATTCAGTATGCACATGATGGGAGCTGCAAATGAAGGAGGAAATTTGGTGCTAATAACACCCTGGCCTGATCCAGTTTTCATTGGTTTGTGTTATCTTTAATAGAAGCTGAATCTAGATCAAAGAGGAGGAAAATAACAGTATACAATGTTGGAGAATGACCCAACAGCAACATTCAAAACAACAAAAGGAGTTAATTTTCCTCTTGCTATTCATATGAGCCTAATGTGGGTTATTTTACATTAAATCAAACATGTACCTTGAATCCTATGCTGTACCCTCTGTCAATACTTGTTATCACAATGAGAAATGTATTCTACTCTTATTTCTTGAGTATTGTTCTGGCTTCAAGTGAAGTTGTAAAGGTCTTCTGAGTTTTCTTATAGAACCTTTGCTTCTGTCTATTCTAAATAATATTTTGGCCACCATAACACAATTATTAGCACTGCATTTTCTGTGTTTGCTGTATCTGTGCTGAAATCACAAATTCGGGCACCTCAACTCTTACCTCATTTGATTTGGAAGTAGTTAAAAATCCCTTTGTACAGAGACAGAAATCTTTTTCTGTCCCTAATGCATTGCTAAGAGGTAGTACACTGCTGTTCTGGTCAGTCCCTTACCACATTTTCATTGTTTTATATCAAGGTCTCACTTAACAAAAATAACAGATTTATTTTTCATATTCCTGCCAAGATGCAATGATTCTGTAGTAACTTTGTTAAATGTTTGTATCACAACAGGAGCTGGTGAGAGTGTTTTGATAAGACTGGAGCTCTAATTCCATCTACACCACTTATAGCCATAAGGGTGGGAAAGAAGGGCATATTTCAAACGTCCACTACTCTTTGAATTAGATTCCTGAAAAAAAAAAACACACTAAATAAAATAATATGAATGAAATTTCAGCTTATTTATCCAGCAGAGTGACATCAACTGCAACTGTGATTGGCTGTAATGTTCCAAGATTTGGTATGTGACTCCAGACTGATAAGAAAGATGGGTGCTAATGTCTTTACAAACAACTCCGTGGGAGGTCTTTAGGAGAAATGGGTGTTAATGTTTTTGGAATGGGTTTTAATGTCTCTACCAACCTCAAGCTGCACAAGATTGTTACAGAACCCAGAATCTGACTCCCGAACTTTAGGGTAATAGGCAAACGGGTCTGCACAAAGTCTATTGCAGAACCCTGATGGCCTGAACGTCTGAACTTTGGAGGGAAATGACAGGTTCGAGGGAGTGATGTGTCATAAGCAGCTCAGAAATCTGTACCTTCCTAGGACCTCAGCCAGCAGGGAAAGGAGAGGGCAACATGCAGCCAGGAGTTTAGGATAAAAGGAGGCTGTGTCCTCCAGAATCTCGAGGGACAAACCCCACGGGGATATGGACTGTCTCTCCCTTATTCAAATAAAATCCCAGGACTCCTCTGTCTCCTTTATGGACACTGGCTTTTCCTAGCATGATTTTCTGCACAAGATCGACTGAAGTATTTCATAGCCTCAAATATTTATTCCTTGCTGCTAAATTCCTTAGTGATAACTGCACTTCAAATTTATCCTGCCAGCTTGAACAGTAAAATGCCAGTTCTAATTATTATCCATAATTTTGATATTCTTCACCATCTACAGAAAATCCTTATGTTAGTATGGAAAAACTGTATTTTATCAATAACAGATAATAAATGGAAGAACAACTCATTTTAGCCTCAGAGATATTCTCTTCTCATCAGATTTGCTTCTGCTTAATACAACAGGGGATTAATCATATCTGTTATTGATTTAATTACACATACTGAGTAAGGAACACATTATACAAACATATATTATATATGTAGAATCTTAGCTCTCCTTAAAGGATCATAGACTTACAGAACGTTCAGGGTTGGAAGTGACCTTAAAGACTATCTAAACCCAACCTGCTCTGCCATGGGCAGGGACATCTCCTACTAGACCAGGTTGCTCAAGGCTTTGTCCAACATGACTTTGAATGCTGAGAGAGTTAGGCCATCCCCAGCCTCCCTGGGTAACCTGTTTCAGTATCCCACAACTCTCAGAGTAAAGAATTTTTTCCATATTGTTAATGTAAATTCCCTTTCTTTCAGTTTGCACCTATTACTCCTTATCACTACAGCATTGATGAGCACTTCAGTGCTTAGAACTAATGAGCTAAAAGTTAGGTGAGGTCTTAAACACCCTCCTAAATCTAACACTGAATTTCATAATTCTTATAGAATTGGATCCTATGCCGATATAAAACAGATAAAACACGAGGCTTACCATGAAAGCAAAAGCAATTCAGCACTGGTAGATAACATCAGAAAGCACCACACAGCCTGAATGAGGAACTGGCTGCCAACTGTTGGCCTGGAAATGTTTTCCAGTTGAATAAGATGAAGGCAAAAGTAAAAGACGCACGTGTATAAGCACTAAGTAGCAGCATTTGCTGTGGACAACAGGAAAACCAATGCAGGGTATTCAAAGAGAAACTTTTGCTGTAGATTGGTCTCTTAATGAAAAAGGCCAGTTTCAGAATTGTGCTGTCAATGTGACTGTTGTCACTTTTAAAGATTGCACTGTTTAATATATTTAATACTTCCTTGCTATCGTACATTCCTTATATTGACAGATGAATGACAGATGAGGATCCTTTCCTGTGTGTCTCCCCTTTTGAGCTGAAGCAAGTCATGGAAGGATAATACAAAGCAAGAGACTATGGAGGTGATCGAGCTGCTTTGGCATTTGCTGGGATCAGTGAATGTATTCAATGAGTCACAAGATGCTCATTAAACAAAGACAAAAAAGAACTATCACCACAACATTTTTTATTTTATACACAACCCTCAAAAATCACAAATGTGTTCCCCAGGCTTTTTCCTAGATGCTTTTGAAGAATCACTAAAAGCTGAGAAGAAACACTGGTTTGTTATTAGCAGCAACTTTTATTCCACAAAGTAATATCCAAGTAGCACAAAAATATAGTCCTGAAGCCGGTAGCATCTTTTGGGACTTTATTCTTCTTTGGAAAACTGACTATAATAGCATCTGAAATGCTGAGCATTATCCTAATTCCATTACTTGTTTATTCAGACACAAAATGCTTTCTGTATCAAAACTCAGAGACATGCAAGGGCAAAGATTAGTAAGTTGTGTATGGACACGTAGGGACTAACATTCCTCATGTAGTTCATAAAATTATAGAACACTTGTGGCTTACAGTGCATATAACACCAACTCTTTGGAAAATGCTGAAATATTGCTGAAATATTGAAATTTGGAAAATGAATGTAGAATTGCTGGTATATTCAGCAGTAAGGCAGTTGCATTATATAGCAGCACCTCAGAAGACTAAAATACTTCTGTCAACAGGGAGAACAGACTGTACAACTGCAATGATCTATCAATTTGCTGTCAAGCTCTTCTCTTAGTCTGACAGTGCTCCTCACTCTTAAAACTAAAGTGCTGGCATCCCATAAAACTATGCAGAGGATTAAGGTTATTTAGGATGTCTCTGCCTTGGTCTTGATGGTCACTTAATTATTCCTTGTAAGACCATGGGAAATAGTTCCCATTGGTAAAAATGCCTTGACACATTCAGTATATCAAAGCAGCTACAAAGAATAAAATGTGGTATTTTTTATTCTTTGAAATAAAATTCTTTGTGCCTTATGTGGTACTTTTATTTTTGTTAATGGAAAATGTTACCAAACAGTTACAAATGATACAAAAAATGTTACAAAAACAGGGCATTTCAAGGGCAGATGTTCACACGGAGTTAGATAAATAATTGACATTTTCACCTTTGAAAATCTTCCTTTAGACCCACAAAGAGAATTTTACTTTTATATTGACATGGACAAAAGTGATGCCTCTGGGAATCCCCAGCCCAAGTTTGAAAATCTAGTTTCTGGTATGAGAAGAGTGCGTCCCAAGTGAGGCATCCACAACCCAGATTTAATTCACTTGGAAGAACTGTGTGCGCCAGAAAGGTAAGAGAGCTTTCATGTGAAGCAAAGATTACTGGAATGAATGCCTTGACATGAAGATGTGGTATTGTGTATCAGGCAGCATCACACTAGTATCACACCCCATGTAGGGAGAAGATCCTTGAATTTAATATAAACCAGATTTGGGTAACTGATTTAACATCTTGGCAGGAGATGCAAACTTTCTCCATTTTTCTGCTTTAGCCCTGACTTTCACATTTCAGATTGCATAATGGATGGATAATAGGATCAGTCATAGAATGGTTTGCACTGGAAGGCACTTTTGAAGATCTTCTCATCTAACCCCCTACCACAGACAGGAACATCCAACAGGATGGAAGTTATTTCTGTTGCTTTCTGATCTGAACATGCATAACTGCTGTAGTCCTGGAAAGGGAGTTTGAACAATACATCTAGATCAGGCACAGAACACAGCACACAGCTGAACATTGTGGGGATGCTCTCCAGCCAGATTATCAGACATAATTAGTGCTCCCTCCTGATAGATAGATAGATAGATAGATAGATAGATAGATAGATAGATGTATTTGTGTGTGTGTATACAAAAGTGTGTATATATATATATATATATAAAGTATATCTATAGCTGTATCTATAGCTGTATCTATGATGTACTTTTACGTGACATTCCTGGTGTTGCTACAAACCATCAGAGAACTAAATCACTTGCTTGTCCACTTGGGACAGTCTGCAATATTCCTGAAGCAGGACAGACAGCCTGGGTCATCTCTGTGGATTTTTATTATTACAACCTTCTGCCACTAAAACAAATGTAAGAAATTCTTGGATAAGTCTGAGCAACAGGGAAACAGTCTGGTGTCTGTTTGGTTTCAGAGCCCTTGGCAATAAGCAGCTAAACCCCATCACTTATGCTCAGAGTGAAACAAGGAGAGGGACTGGCCCTTCTAGCTACAGTGTTTAAAATATCCACCTGGAGACTCACATTCAACTCTTCGGTAGAGAAATGATTTTAAACCACATTTTTTTGTTTTCTAAGAGACTGCTGCAATTACTGGACTATGAGAGAGTTTCACAGTTCTATTTTGTGACAAATAATAATAAATTCAGAAAATGTACAAATAACTGCAGGCTTCTTTAGAATTTGCATTTGTTATGGAGCTTTGGATTATAATTCTAGTTGATAACAACAACAACAACAACACAGTAACAGGCACAACAATAATTGCAGCCACTATGCTAAAGAGCAGATCTGTATGGATGGGCTGCTTGAATGATCTAACATCAGATATAGTTGTAATCAGGAAATAAAGTAAACAGTGATGATTTAGTCCTTAAAGCTTCTTTGGTGATGTTTGTTTTTATTTTTTTCAGTTCAGTTAGATTTTTTGGTGGTTTATTTTTCCTACAGGTACAATATCCTCCATTTGCAAAAACTGCAATAGCCCTCAAAGTCATGTTACATTGGTTGCACTTCCTAAAGACCCCTTCTTCAGAATGTAGTAACACTTCCACTCAGAGTATCTGTAGGCAAAGATAAAACAGCCAAATAATGACAGCATTTCCTAGACAGCAGCCAGGAAGCCCAGGATACATATGAACACTTGCAAACATTCTGTGCAGCTAGATATGCTAGCCAAATTTTTCACTTGAAAGCAGATTTCAAATTCAGCCCCTAAATTTGGCCATTAGATAAGGAGTAGCTCCTGGAAATAATAAAATGAGATCACAGTGTTTTTATTAAATGGTGAAACTCTTCTGATAATGATGAAAGCAAAATGTAATGAAATCCACTTGTCCACCTTGATGCAGTTAAAGTCTCTGATCTGCTTCTTAGATATCACAAAGGTATTTGACCAGGTCAGATATACCTTTCTTTTCTATACCTTGTGAAAGCCTGAATTTGACTTTTTTTTTTTTTTTCCCCTCCCACTAAAGTTATGTGGTTTTCTCAACAATGGGTTATCATAATAATTTTTTCTTCAGAGGATCACTGGACAAGAAAATCATTCTTATCTTGCTCTTTAATTTCATGCATTTTTAAGGGGGTTCAACTAATAGGAAAATACTCAAATTTGAAGTATCATTGATGCTAACAGAAAAAAAGTCAGTCATATACACAGGCAATTTTATTTTTAACCTCTGGTTTGTACCTCTTAAATTTGCTTTTATGCTCAGGGAATTCCAATGCAATCTCCATACACTAAAGCTATGTATAAATTCCAGTGTTACTCAAACTAATTAAAATCATTCTTTCTCATTAGGTGTATTCCTCTTAAGTTAAAAATAATTCAACAGCAAAAAAGATTATATAATTTTAGGCCATTAAATTTTAAATGTAGAATTTAAAACTTCAACTTTCCATTAATGTCCTGCCAGAGAGTTTTTTAAAATGCAATACAGTCTCATGTGTATAAAGAAGACTAAAGTTTTGTAGAATAAAACAAAATCCTGAAAGATAACTTTGGGGGTTTACTTACTTGATTTTTTGGTTGGTTTTTGTTGTGTGTTTTTTGTTTTTGTTTTTTTTTTTAATAAGACAAGATAGATATTCTCAAGGAGATAACCTTGGAATTTGATGGAAGCATGGTTCATACCATTCCTGTCCTTCTGTCTTCCCTTGTTCACATCTTGTCCACTCCAGAGAAGAAGTGTAAAGGCACAACTGGTGTGCATGTTACAAATCTTCATTTTCATAGCACAAAATCTGATGGACTAATTATATTTTAGCCTAGAAAAATGTCTCCTTTTGGCTTTTGCTCTATCCATTCCTCCCATCCAAAAAAGTAGCTGTTGGTTGAGACAGGTGTTATTTTTAACTAGAAACCAAAATATTCTTTTATTGACTTTTCATTTTGAATGCTCTTTGTCCCCCATCTCCCTGAATGGGTGTTTGGAATTTTGGAATTCATTAGATGAATCCAAAGACATAGGTCACATGGATTTCTGTGGAAATGCCTACAGCAGGTCATGAGAATCAGTTTGCTTTTCTTGTGTTCAATCTGGCCAGCCTGCCTTAATTTAGGATTAAACAAACCACTGCATTTAATAGACTCTGGCACGCATGACCCAACACTTAACTAAATTCAGGTAGATATGGAATCAAACATGAGCTACTTTGCACAATTTAATGCACACCACCCAACATGGAAAGAACAGGAAGTCTTGTTCAAATGAATTTTTGGCCCTGTTTCTATGTGAATACCTGTGGGAACTGAAAGAAACAAAAGAAATTATAAAAATACTTAAATATTCTTGTCTGCTACAGTTTGTTGTGAAAACTTTGAGGAAAGAAAGGACAACAGTTTACTTTACATTTCAGACATTTCCTGACACCTATCAGGGAATTCATATAACCAAAAGGAACAAGATTTCAGTTTCATTTTTTGTGTTCAGTAGCTGCTCAGAGGCGGGGAGGCTGGTGGAGGTCGGCTTCCTGCAGTGGCAGCTTTCCAGGCAGCCAGCCCTGGAGAGCACGAGCCTCTGTGGAGCACAGCTGGTCCAGCTGCCTCACACCAGAGCCTTCAAACTTACAGCTTTCCACATCACCCCCTCTCAAGGAGAGAAAGGAAAAATGAACATTAAAACTCTGTGTCCTCTCTGATATCTATAATTTAAAGTGAAGTGGTGCTCCTTTGGTGGGAGAGTTCTAACACACCATCAGCCTTCTGAAAGACCTTTTAACCTAAACCTGGAATTGTAAGCCAGTCTAGAGGAAGATAAATATCTTCACACTTATCTCCATCCAAAGAAGACATGCTCCTCAAGTCTCTGCTGCCCCATGCTGCTTTGTGTACCACAGTGTTTCTCTTGGTCTTCTGTGGAGCAGCAGCTAAATCTGTTCTTTCTGGGGCTCATCTGCTGTGGACAGACACTCTCACACCCTCCACTCAGCTTGGAAGAAAATATTATTTTTCTGGTTTCCATGATAACTTCTGAAAGAGCTAGATTGTGTGCAAAAGGTAGTAATTTTTATGTATACTTTATACATATATCACTAAGGTGATATATATCTTAGCTGCACTGGGCTTGTAACCATACCATCAGTTTCATTCTTGGATGAATATTAATATTAACCAGTTTTAACTGAAATGTATTAAAAATCCCAGGGGAATGATTCAACGTGGAATGACCACCCTTGGGTATCCTAGAGTGTCAAAAATGGCACAAAGAACCTACATGTAAGCATCTGAATTGCTCCCAAAGTTTTGTAGCACCAGGTGTTGTTAGAAATAATATTACCTTCTGGTACTTTTCTTTTGCATGTGCATCCAGATTGCACAGAGTAAAGAGTAAAGCTGTTTAGATCTCCACACTGCTAGAAGTCTCAATCATTCAGGGCATCCTCCCAATGTTTTTTCATTCCTGACAGAGCATGTGTTCCAGTCACTCAGAGTCAAGAAGTCTGATAGATGCTTTATCAGAATCTGAATTTTAGATGCTGTTCCTTGAGCAACACTAGCCTTTGCCCAACACAAAAACTGACTTAGACCCTCTTAAAAATGTGTCTCCTCTTTGCCACATGTTGAAGGAAGCTGCCTTCATTAGACCTTTGCTCAGAAAAGCCTCTATGTTCTCTGAGCATGGGCCTCCAGGGGTGAGGCTCTGCTTCCCAGAGCTGTGTGCCCGTGGGATGCTCACAGGAGTCCACCACAGCAGAGCTGGTGAATCCAGTGCCCTCACTCTGCCCTAAGCATATATGGAAAAGCAATTCTAGTCAGGCAACAACTGAACTCTGCTCTTTAATTTATACAATTATTTATTTTTACTTATCTTATGGCATGGAGGGCAGTGTGACAGAGAGAAACACTGAAAGGGAAGCACCAGTCTGAGAGGCTGGAGAAGGGAGGTTGGGTGGGGGTGTATTGGTTTTGTGTGGCCTGGTTTTGGTAGCAGAGGGGCTACAGGGGTGGCTTCTGTGAGAAGGTGCTGGAAGCTTCCACCATGTCCAGCAGAGCCAATTTCTGATGCCACTGAAGAGGAACATGTTGGCCAAGGTCAGGCTAATGAGAGATGTTGGTAATTCCTCTGTGATAACATAGTTAAGAAGAAATCCAAACTAATGATGTTGCGCAGTTTTAATCCCAGCCAGAGAAGAGCAGAATGAGAACATGTGAGAAGAAAAACTCTGCAGACACCAAGGTAAGTGCAGAAGGAGGGGCAGGAGGTGCTCCAGGCACCAGAGCTGAGATTCCTCTGCAGGCCGTGGTGAGACCATGGTGAAGCAGCTGTGCCCCTGCAGCCCTTGGGATCCAGAGGGAATGCAGAGATCCACCCACAGCCCGTGG